>JBBPUA010000658.1:0-13907 GCA_038094355.1 Afroboletus lepidellus | reverse complement strand
ACTGATGCGACCACCTTTGGGCGCTGCGTCTGACGACTCGGAGCGCGACGCGACGTTGACCCTCTGGACTTGACTACGGGTGAATCCGTCGCGCGTACCGTCTCGCCGTTGGCATTGGAACTCGTTGGCGCGTGTGTGGCGGATTTCCGACCGTTCCGTCATGCATACCGTGTTGCTGGCATCGTCGCAATGCGGACGTGTCTCGTGAACACATCCGCGGTCCCGCTCATACCGTATTCCCAGCTCCACCCCTATCCCGGGCCTCACAACTGATTCAACAACGTTCCCGTGACTCTTGAAGGTTGATCGCCGACCTCAAACTCGCCGATTTGGGAACTGGGGTTTAGGCCGTGGGTGCCAAAACCGTTTCACTGGTTCGTGTGGGGTCGACGATGAACCCATCCCTCGGAACATTTAGGTTCACTTGGTGTTCCAGTGCCAATTTGGATGCGAACGTTGTGCCTTTCCATGCGGTCCCAATCGGGACCGGTTACCTTTGACTCATCGGCCGATATGGAGTTCGCTTGATCATATCCCCAGACGACTCTCCACCCTAGCTCTGCGATATTGAACCATTCTCTTCAAAGCCTTTCTCGGCTATGGCAATTCGGAATTGGACAAGAGGCCCGACTATTTTACCGACTTGATGGGCTCGACGCCAAACCTCTTTGAGGATCTAGTCGGAACATTCAGGCTCGCCCTCTGTTCCAGTGTCAACTCGAATCAGAATATTGTCTCATTCTGCCAGAATTCCTGCCTGGCACCCGACGGCCGACTAGCCAGAGTCATGTTTGATCATACGCCGTCGACGCCTTTGACTGGGCTTTTACTTCTTCAGCGTCGGGTCAGTCCGCGGGTGGCGTACTTGCGACTATCGGTATTTTCGTTGCATCGATTTCTGCCTCGATCCTGGCTTGATTCGCAATCGATGCTCTCCAAGGTCCAAATGAATGGGATACCTCTTCACTGTCTCGCGTTTCACCCGCGAGGGGTCTGAATATGGAATTTGTCGCTAGATCGAGGCGACAGCGCTCGGCGTCCTAGCATGTCATTCCTGATGGGACCCGTTCCGTCAAATGGGGGTATCACGAGATCAGGTATTGAGCCAGTCAATCGCGTCTCATTCGTCATCGGATCAAGTATGATATCTTTCTATGTAGATCAGAACCCCCTGGAGGTTGACGAACACCCAACATCCAGCGCCCAGCAGAGGCCCCGTCCTCAGTTTCAGACTCACCTTCAAGACTGGATGAACCATACCCAAACGCGATATCCGATTAAGCACCGACGGACGTTTTCGCGCTCAAACGTCCGACGTAATGCCAGACTGTATCCGCATCGAACGTCGCCTTTGTCTTGGCACGGGCCTTGCGCGGAGCCCCCTATGCCTTGCGCCGGGGATCCTCCATCCATCCAGGTTTCAACCCTTGCACGTGGCCCTCCAGATCGTGTGCCCTTGCTGTGTCCACGCGATCCTACTTCCCCGCCGACGTTCACTCTTGTTCGTCCTCGTTACCCGCCCCCGGCCAGAGGGCAACCCGCGTGTGTCGCGGTTCGCGCCGTCTCCAGGGACTCGTCCGTGCTTTTCGGGGACTGCAGGCGTGGGCTCCCGCGCTGCGGCTCCATTCGTCGTCGCGCAAAAGGCGGACAGGAGACCTTTTGCTGTGCGTCACCTGATCGAAGAGCGTGATGTCCCGACAAGGCTGGGAAAGTCTTCGAGGCTGAACGGTGACGTGGCGATCTGATCTCCAATGGCATCATTAGAGAGCGAGCGGGACAGGGGTCTTTCATTGACGCCTGACCGTCCTCGTGGGCGTCGACAATCAAGTACGGTACTACTATACGATGAAACGAGTTGGTATGATAAAACGCGCGTCCGGCTGCTGTCGGAATGATTATGGATGTGCGATGCGAGACCGGTCCGATTAGTTGGCGCACGGTACCGGATCGGAGGTAGGGTCATGACGCGTGTTGGTGCTCGCATCCAACACCTCCGTGTGTATCGCGATTGCATGATGGTTCGTTTGAGGATTTCCCGTTGCTAGATCGATCTTGGATGTCGTCAGCATGCGAGATTCGTGCGTGGTGCGCGATACGTACGCGTGGGGGAGACGTCGCGGTCTCTCTGTTCGTCTCATTCCCAAATAGGACATTGTCCCGAAACGAGGTCGCTTTCCAGCCTCCGCGAGCGTTGAGCGTGGACAGGAGCGAGTTCGAGTACAACTTGGACAAGGCAAAGTCCAAGATGAAGTTTCTGGACGACGTCAGGCGACGACATCCTCGGCGACGGCTAGTGCTCACAGGGTCGTATTCTAAAGGGGACGCGTTCAGACGCGCATCCTATGGACAAACGCGCACTTACCGGAATCACGGCGGGCAGCGTCACGTCGATCGTCGCAGAGACCGCCGTGATCAACCCGGTCTGCACGGTCACTGTGTCCGTCGTCACGAGAGCCTGGTCCGAGAGGGACCCACTCACGTCGAATGATCCTGTGGATGTGATCGTCCGTCGTAGCGAACCCCGTGCGTCGATGCCACTGACCAAAGGGGCGTCACGTACATCCTAGCACTGAAAGGACGGGGCACGCACCAGATTGTACACGAGCGCGACGGTGATGACGACGTCTGCGCTTGCAGAGGCGACGAGCCACGTGATCGCGACGCCCTTGAAGTGGTGGATCTGGGCGTATTCAGAGTGGACGCGGAGGACCGAGATGCCGGTCGCGAGGCCGCCGACTGCGCCGGGAATGGGACGGCGTTGGCCGATAGGAAGGAGAGGGACGCACCGCAGGAGGTAACGGCAAAGAGCGTGATGATGGCGGGCACGATGAGCGATCGGCTCATGACCTTGACGCGCCATGCGATGAAGACTTGTACTGGCGTCGAGACCATCGCCTGCCAATGTATGTATTAGGTGACCACGACATGGAGTTGTTCTTGTAAACTTGCCGTCAGCAGGGGATCTCTGGATGTCCCCGTCAATCAAGTGATTATCTGATGTCGTTCGAGCGAGAGACAACTTACTGGCCGCTACCACTAGGATGGCGAAGAACAGTGAACTCGAACGGGATTCGATAGTCAAGGTCGATTCTTACTGGTAGGCGCAATTTCGAGCGTCCGCAAAGAACCTGTCATGACAGCCACATTGAGAATCCCCCGGGAGTGGGAGGAAACGCAAGTCCGTACCGTAATTGGCGATGAGTGGTTCGTATATCATGACGATGTTGCATCCCGTGTTCAACCTCTCGCAGACGAGCAAGTAGATCATCTATCCAGATCGAAGCTCGGGCAAGTTCTCAAAGCCAAGAGCTTCCAAAAACGACCCACGAATGCCCTGATCCACCGAACGTCACTAGCCAAATTCTTCTAGTCAGATCGGATGCGGCAATGATCGACCGTTTTCCTACCTCTTGTAGGTCTCTAGATATAAATAGGTCTGTGGAGCGATCTGGAATTAGCCAACGCTCGCTCGTTCCGAATATAAGTCTGTACCTGCACTACCATCACCTACGCACTCCCATTTCAGCATCAGGTCGAGGTCGAAAGTCCAGAACGCTTACGCCGTATAGAATACAATTGATAAGCGAGCCGATAAGCATGGGTCCAAGTCTAGAACGAGCCACATCAATAGCGCTTTCAAGAATGGCCGGTGCAGCAACTCACACCGGCGATGGCGCAGCATCAGCCGGGGCAACCATGGTCCGGGGAACAAATGACTGGCACCCGGTGTACTGCGGCATACTTATAAGTCCCCCCTGATGTGATGGAAGACCGGCAACAACTCGACTGATACGCTTGAAACGACTACATATGAGTCGCGTGATCCTCGTGGCAGGTGCAGACATAATTTGGCAACGCATCCATGCCGCGGTACCAATGCACTCGACGTATCTCGGGAGTGGCAATCTTGGATAAACGATCAATTGATAAAGTACAATTTGACGACTAGTGGACGTCGTCTGGATTGAGAGACGGATCATACATGCCGAATGTCGAACCTCTAAAGCAAGTCAGCCAAACCGACATGCGCCGTGGGCTCAAAGGACGCCAGTCAAATGATCAGTCGTCGACATTGCTGCGCCGTCTGCTACAGATATGTAAACGGTGTTTATTGTCTGAGCCTCCATGACGTACTCGCACCTAGCAAGGACGACCAAGAGGTTTAGCTTGACAGGTTGATCCAAGCGTTGATCGGAAAGGTCACGGTGCCCTCTCGGGGAAATAGGTGAGCCGAAGCCCTCCAAGGAAGGGCAGAAAATACGAGGTTGTATGGCCTTGGCTTTCTGTTCCTTGACGCGTCCTTCTGGGGGCTGCCTCGGCGAACAACGTCTGCTTGACTGACATTCGGTGGTCCTTGGAGATGGATGATCATCTGACGTGTGTGCTCGTCGAAACCACGGCGCGAACGTTCCGTGGCTTGTATCCTGTGTCAGATGACATGATCGGCGAGTTCTAGATGCCGGATCCGATACTAGACCAGGTGGTCAGGAGAGGATCAAGACACGGATGGCCTGGGTGTTCCGAGCGGCATTAATACTTGTCTGCGGCGAGGCGAGACCACAATCAACGGGATCAATGGGGTCCAGGTGCTGAATATCCACCGTGTGTTCGATCTAGTGCTGGGTTTTGGCATTGTTGAACCGGGAAGGCGGCCGTAGTACCCTCGATTCCTGGACGGGGAGAGTCGGGGATCCGCATGTGTCAATGGAATGTATCCCTTGGATTGAAACCTTGACGACAGCCTAGGTGTTCCGAGTCTGGTCAAATCACTTGATACGCTTGTAGAGAGCGACGCGAAGTCATCGGGGCGAACTTCCCCATCAGGGACAATAAGCTTAAAGGGTCTGGGTGCTGAATATTCACCAGCCCTCGATCGGATTGGTACTTGTATTCGAAGTGAGACTCGGGTGCCGGCCCTTGAGGCCGAGTCCGCATCTATCATTTGAAATAATCTCGGAAAGCAAAGATAATGATTGCAGGTCCCTGCAGAAAGTCTAGGCGTTGGACGTACGCCATGCCTAATAAGGATGATGTTCGTTCAGATTGAGGGTGGAGAGCGCACCTGAATGTTCCGGCCGGACTTGTAACACTCGATATAGTGAGGTACACCAGCCGGCAGTCTCAGGGTAAGTGGGCTGTCCTGAGTGACAGGTCCAGATGCTCAACATCTACCGCGGCTGATAGCAATCGATTTGATATCCGGTAAGAGGGTCTGCACAGGAATGGCGAGATCGACGTAGTTTTAAATATCTATCCAGGATAAAGAGTGGACAGATGCGGACGAATACATTTCTCTACGAAGTTACCATGTTTCAACGCCTGTTAGAACGCACATGAGTCAGTGGGCCAGGGAGAAGACAGTTGAGATGGGTATAGCCTTGCCGCAAGGGAATATGATTTAAGTTTGGTGGAGGAGACGGTCGGACGGAACTTGAAGGGAT
The DNA here is from genome assembly GCA_038094355.1 of Afroboletus lepidellus. Taxonomy (NCBI): domain Eukaryota; kingdom Fungi; phylum Basidiomycota; class Agaricomycetes; order Boletales; family Boletaceae; genus Afroboletus; species Afroboletus lepidellus. The sequence continues at coordinate 8,466 of JBBPUA010000658.1, read as the reverse complement.
GTATGACGGTGCCATCGCATTTGCCGTGCGTCGCAGCGCGTGATCACAGGTGCTTGGCTAAACAGGGGATGAATGATGAGATCAGTAGTCCGAACGTTGGTGAGGAAAAGGGCTTGCCTCAACTTGAAATAGGGAACCGTTTTGATCCGAGGTAAATCGAATAAACTGGAAAGTCCAGTTGAGATCCATACGTCACCGTTAAGCATCATGAAACGCAAGTAGTTTCAACCTGACCAAAGTCGAGGCTCGAGAAGCTGGTCAGATGGGCAATTGTGAGGTGCAAGATCACTTGGTAAGAGACTGTAAAGCGATCGAAATACAACTTGTCTGTCGGAAGGGCCTAGAAACTCGGACCCTTACAACCAGGATGCGAATTGTGTCCGGCGAGTCATCGTCCGAGAACTGAAAGTTTTGATTTTAAGTTGAGAAGCTGCTGCGGATTGAAGGGTTTGTGAGATCGGGCTATATTGGCTTGAAGGGAACGGCTCGGAACTGGACTTCACCGGCTACCAACCAAGCCCTCGCGCCAAGTTGTATTCCCTTTCTGGCGAGTCGGCCGCTCTTCGCCCGATCACGAGCGGTCGCGAACGTGCTTCGTGACGGGCGCGGCTGTTCTCGGCGTGGAAACATGATGGCGTGGTCTTTTGTGCAGGCCGATGATGCCAGAGAGCCCTGCGGTATTATTTGGGGTGTCCCTGTGATGTTATGCTCCACTCCGGAACCACCAGCGACGACAATCCGTGGGCGAGGGCAGACTCCACTTACGAAAATGTGTGTGTGATGATGCCGTGTGCGCGGAGTCAGAAATGGCAATAATTTCCCGCCACGAAATTGGGTGACTCTTCCCGTTCGGAGAAGGACTTCCTTGTTGCTCCTTTCCCCGCACATCGCGCCCTTCCGCTTCCTTGTCGTTTTCTAGGCCGTCTTGTTGCAAGTCCCCTCGTTTATTTAAACCCCATCCCAGCCACCAGCCTGCCCTCTCTCCTCATCCACCCACCGACCGTTCCCACAGCTCTCGCGACCCTCTTCCCAGATGGGTCCCTTCACGAATCCATGGGATGCATTCTTCGGCACCCCAAAGCTCTCAGACGATCGCGTCGACTCCCTCGATGCAGGTCCTTCTCGTCCGGATCTTGATCAACAAGCGTCTCAAAGACTCTTACGCGAAGAGTCGAGCTCATTCGATTCTCATCTATTCCCACATTCACAGGACCCTAGCATATCTCCTGCGGCGATGTTCTTGGCCGCGTTCACCTCGCCAACATCGTCCCAGCCCTCTCGGATGCCTGATGACGAAGGCGAGATGGTGGCTGGCTACGTTCTTGGCCCGGTCATTGGCCACGGTGGCTTTTCCACCATCAGGCGTGCCTTCTCCCCTTCTGGTGGCGTCGTCGCAATCAAGATCGTGAGACGATCGGATGTTGAAAGACAAAGTGACCCATCCTTGGCCAGAAAGCGTCTCGACCATGAAACCGAGATTTGGTCTTCCCTCAGCCACGAACATATCCTCCCTTTATTCTCCACTGAACACACTTCTTACGCCGACTTCTACGTCAATCTCTTTTGCCCTGCTGGTTCGCTTTTCGACATCCTCAAACGGGACGGCACCCCCGCGTTACCTCTTGACGAAGCCGGGATGATGTTTCGCCAAGTGGTTCGAGGTGTGCGTTATTTGCACGAAGTTGCAGGATATGTCCACAGAGACATCAAACTTGAAAATGTCCTGGTGGACGAAATGGGTGTCTGTCGAATCTGTGACTTTGGCCTCACCCGCAAGATAGGCGAGCCAGACGACGAGGAGCGCTTCGACGACAAGGACAGCCCTCTACATCGCCACCGGTCCGCCATACATCATACTGTACGACAGCCAAAACCCTCGTTGTCGGCCCATGCATCCATCTTACGTCATACGCCTCGCCGTCATCGCACATCCACCCCCGTTGGCGAACACTCCCCTGCTCCTGTCCATCCTATTCACGCATTCCAACCGGGCTCGTTGCCATACGCTGCACCGGAACTCCTGTCTCCACAAACGCACGGCAGACATCATGGTGCGAACCCAGCACAAGATATCTGGGCGTTAGGGTGCTTGCTTTACGCACTGCTCACGGGTCGACTACCGTTTTCTGACCCGTTTGAGCCTAGGTTGACGATGAAGATCTTGCACGGTGAGCAACTTTGTATCTATAGTCCCCCCTTTACTCATGTACTCTTTCCAGGTGTATATGACACGCCATGTAATATCAGTCGTGGAGCAGCTCGCGTGCTGAAGGGATGCCTGGAGCGTGACGTACGGCATCGTTTGACCATCGCCATGGTAGACGAGATAGCCTGGGACATTGGTTGGGAAGCCGATGACGCAGCTCCTGTATCGCACGCGGACGATTTTGAGTTGGTAGATTACCGCAATCAACCAACATCAACACGTCGCCGGTCGCGTTCTCTTTCCCGTGACCTCGCAAGCCTCGAGCGTCCATCCTCTCGCCCACCCAGGTCCCTTTCTCGTGCTTCGGTCACGACGTCCAGTTCACTCTCGACACGAAGCTCGAGTCGAAGTGTATCTAGGCCTCCAACCAGATGTTTACCCCTTACTACGGGGTGCACCGATATCGAGGGTACGCACACACCGCCGGAGATCGGTGCCTCGGCCCTTGTGTCTCCAACTTTCCCTATGGAGCGTGGTCGAAGCCCGAGGAAGGCAGATTCACGACTAAACAGTCGTTTCGCTCCTTCGGTAGGGGCCTCCACAGCACAATCTGATCTTGGCCGAGAGCCCAGCCGTGGAAGGCAGTTGTATTCTGGCACAGATGCATTGGTTAACACTGCCCGCTGGGCTTCCGCATTGGGACTGAATACCATTGCAGAGGTGACGACGCATTTAAGTGGTACATCGTCGCCTGCGGTGGAGACATTGCGCAGGATACAACAGATGCATCATTCTGGTGAATCCAAGGGGAACAAAAGGGCTGAGAGCACACCCCCAGTATCATCCGCGTGGTCTCTTCGCCAATATCGAATGGGCGCGAAGGACGATTCGTCGTTGTCGAGGATAAGACAGTCTGTTCCTTCTGAGGGTACGTTCCTTCGTCAGCCTAGCGCCACGCCAATCCAGATCGCACGCAAAAACGGTACACGCAGCCGCAGTGCAGGCTTTGAACCCAACAGCACTGCACGTCGACTATTCTGACATCCCCCATGTCTGTCTGTCTATTTGTCCTATTTCACTGGCGTCACGTTACCCCACTTCCATTGAACTGCCATCTGTGAGTCTCGCTGACGTGCTTGGCGCGTTTGTCTGTTGTTGCCTTGCTGTGAACACTGGTGCTTATCAACATTCATTCTTCCTTGTATCTTTAGTCTAACGATTATGCGCGCGGCATTGTGATACCAGGCACTCTCTTTTCTCACTCTTTATTATCCAATAACTCCTCTCACTCTCACTCTCGCTCTCGCTCTCAACCTCACTCCCTGCTTTCGGTGTCTTTCGACTACTCTAACACACTCATGCGCTCTCACTCAACATTTCTTACATTTCGGGACACGTCTCTTGCTGGATGGACATATTTTGTCGTTTTCTTGGTCAGATACTATCTATTTCTCGGACTCTTACTTAATTCGTCTCGTTTCTCCTTTGCACACGGCGCTGTACTAGTATCAGCGGGAATGGCAACCGATTTTGCTTGGGCGCTCGGCTCCCAAATTTCCGCATAGCTGCAATTCGCTTCCGTCTTGGCCGAAGTTGGCGCTGTCGGACCCGATGTTCCGATCACGCAACTCGATGCGTGGTGCGAATAACGAACAAAAGACACGTCTACCCGAGGCCAACAGGGCGACTTTGACTTCATTAGCTGAAAGCGCGGCCACTGTACACTTGGCTGCTACTCCTGGCTTCCTAGGTACCATGGACTCCACGGTTACCTGGTGAGCAGACAATGTTTTATCATCTGCTCTACTTGTTCTCAAGCTACTGATCAGAGTCGGGCCCTCATCCTTGATTGATCATCCGTAATGACACAGAGATGAGCTGCCGTCCCGCAAACAGGTGCTAAAAGGCGGTTCATGGTTGAAGCATGCTACGCAGATGCGCGTGGATTCAAGTGTGACAAAGAACCTGTTCGGAACATCGCATATGACCAGGGTTCATGAATGAATATATGCACCGAATCTCATTGCACGCCGATACCAGGGACTGCGTCAAGCCATGCGGATCGCGCGAGGAAATAATACGAGTGACAGAGGGACGTACTTTGCACACTAGTGCATCCCAGGGTCTAATACTTGAGGAATGAAAAACGACGAGAGACGGAACGCTGTCGAGAAGAGGTGCATTGCCAACACTATTGCAATTTAAGGACCTTGGGGCGAGTGACCGTCCCCTTGGAAACAACAATGGTTGATGACTGCGTGATGTATGGTGGAGCTCATGCTCTGCATCAAGTTTACCCGGGAGGCAAGAGCAGAGCCCTCCAGTGATCGTTAGGTTAGCAGTTCTTGCACAGCTCGATATGTGGTCGCTACCCAAAACCCTTTTGAGGAGAAACACGATGCACGCCACGGGGCTACAACGTTATGTGCTTACCACAAGGGATCCATGTGCCAATGGCTTGGCAATCACTGCGGGCATACGCCGTTGAATTCCCCCTAGTCGACACACGACCTGTATGTTCCACCTAAGTTCCACCTGGATGGAGTACTTCGTTGAAATTGGCACCGCCTACTTATTTACACCTCTTTGGCATGACGGGTGTCTATGCATCGCCCCATTGGCAGATATGACTCCGCTGTGCCACCTCGTCCATCGCCATGTTTGCATCAATTACTGTCAGACTCGTTACATCATAATCAAGATGGCGACCTCCACCTACATAGCAAAAACTTCCATCCAGCGTGCGCACAAACGAGACAGGCTGCCACTCCCAGACGGATAGAACATTTGAACAATGGATCACACTGCTTCCACAAGACTCTCTTCAATAAATCCTACGAGCCTGCTCCTGAATTGTCTTACCAAGGTCATTGAGCTAGAGTCGTCTTGGTAACTGTGCAGATAATCTCGACTCGTTGCTAAAGTCCATTTTGAATGCCTCGTAATATGTTGGATTTCTTACCATCGGAACCAGTCTCGGGCTGTACTTCCGCAACAAGTCAGCGATGGCTAAAAGTTTCTTTAGAGGCATCTTCCCACATTTGTTGTCTGAGGCATGCTCTGAATTACCACGGAGCAATTTCATTGCCTCTGGAACGCACTGCTCCATTACGCATGACAATGAAACGGAATTCCCAGCAGGGTATGATTGTCGGTATGTACAGCACATATTTATGCAAGATTCTCATCGCAATGCGGTCGTTGGCTATGCGTATGCCGTTATAAACTTTCTGGACATAGGACTTTGCTGTTCACAGAATGGTATAAGAATCCTCCGGCGGCATTCTGGTTTACTCAACAAGTCCAGTACTACTTCCTCAGCTCGTCCAGAACACACTCCATCCTCCCCAACGTCTATCGAAATGTACTTCATCAAGACTCTTGCCGTCTTCGCTGCCGCTGCAGCCGTGGTGTCCGCATCGCCTAGCCTCAACAGACGCGGTGTACGTTGGGTCTTCGCTGGAATGACCAGAGGTGGTCACTAACTGTCCATTCCTAGATTCCTGAACCTCTGGACAACTGCAACGGCAACATCGGCGACTGCTTCTCTAACGGTGATCCCCCTTTCCCAACAGGACGGACGCTGTACTGACTCGATATACGAAACGACAGGTTGCTCCCCTTCGTTCCCCAGCCCCAGTGATACGATCGGGACGTGCACTGCTGGGACGTTCAACGGGTGCCCTTGCGAAAAGTGTGGTGGCACCACCGGTACTTTTGTCGGCAGCTGCTCCGACAATGGTTGCTTCGGCTTCCAGGGCACGTGTACTGCTGGACAGTACCAGGGTTGCCCGTGCAACTGATGGGTTGCACTCCGAGAGTCGTCAAGGTCGTTGCCAATATGACCCGCCAAATCGTGTAACATATTTATCCCGGGGGCTCAATAGTGGTCATTTGATCGTATTTTGTTGATTTTGAGTATCTCTTCAATAATCCTAACCTCAATGGTCAGTTGAGACAGCGGGCGCGCCACAGGTATGTAACATGACTGCAAGATCTGCTTCGAGTCCCCAACAACTTGTCTACTGCACAACAAATTCTCGCGTGGAGAGCTGACGCCAGTATTTTGATGATTCTCCGGGGCTCCAAGATTACTTTTACGTTCCAACGATGAGGATATCGGTATAATTCCTAAACCCCACATTTCGGACACGAGGCGTCGCTGAGAGGCGGTGGCGGAAGGCTGAATCTGATGCTACGAGACTCCCCGAAGCCAAACCCAATATTTCGGGATTAGACTCTGACAGTCCCTCCGCTTGACCTAGCTCTCGCCGATCCGGCAAGAGCCACCGTTCGTGATCGGATTGTTGTACCTACGCTCACTTTGGGTTTTCCGATCACCCAACGCAGTGGTGTTTGTACGAGACGCTCGCTAATCCTTTCCGACTTTCACATAGCGTATAACACGCGATAGTACATCATACAGCATGAGTCTAACTACTCGTACACTCGTTCCGTCGTCGCTCGCATATATATTTCATATTTAATCGTCGTCATCGTTTCCGCCATCCATCTATGTTCCCATTTCCAGCTTCAGGGCGAGTCATACGTCGACCTTTAGCAGGCGTGGTCGTAGTTCCAGGCGCCAGAGGGACCTTAAGAGTGTCATGCATGAGCAATCAAGCTCGACGACTGAGAAAGCAACGGCTCACCTCCAGGCGTCTCGGCCTCGCTCCACTGGTTCGCAGTCCAGAGGCCGCCACTAGAGGGGTGGGCGTCAACGTCTAGTCCAATTGCCCAACAGCACACGATGTACTCACTTGTAAGTGACCTGGTTACCGCTGACGTACTATAGGAAAGGATATACCGTGAGCGACAGCAGCGCGGGAGGCCGTCCAAGGACGACTCACAGCGACGTTGTTCGCCCACGTAGAGATGCCTGTGCAGCTACCCGACGTGCTCGTGCTCGTGGGTGACGCACTGGTCGTTGTCGTCGTCGTCGTCGGTGGTGAGGTTGTCGTTGTCGTCGGTTGCGGAGTTGTTGTCGTTGTCGTTGACGAGGTTGTCATCGTCGTTGGTGGCGGAGAACCCGAGACGGGCCACGTGTTCCCCCGGACAGTCTCGATCCACGCGGACGGCGCGTCCGGATACTATAACGATAACGCGGTCTATTCAAGGTCCGTTGCAACGCGCAATCCGGAAAACGCACCTGCCAGACCATCACGCCACCACCTGCAGACACGCACGTGCCGATGAGTTTGCGCCGACAATAGGGAGGCACTTACTCCATCCCTGGCTAGCTGCTTGGGCGACACAGGTTGCGAGCGTGTTGGGGTCGATGTATCCATTGCTTGCGTCCGAGGTGGTACCAGGTTTGCCGATGAGGAGTTTGTTGAGCGGGACGCCATTTGCAGCAATCTGGAAGAGGGCCGTTTGTGGCCAAGCCGGGGACGAGACTGTCAGGAGACCAGTGCAGGTCGTGTACTCAGTTGTTCCTTCTGGATATCGAGCGAAAGCGGTATTAGCATGGAGCATTCAAGAATCCTCAAAGACAGCACTCACGGTTATAGAACTGGGTTGTCATTCATCAAGTCAGTTTTCGCCGATTGTTGGACGAGGCTCAGAACATACCTGCACGTTGTACTGGACAGGCAATTAGTCACACGTACAAGAATAACGAAGCGCCTTTGCTCACCCAATCGATCAAAGATCCTACACTCTGGTCGACCGCGAGATATCCTCCTCCGGACCACATACCAGGGGCGAACCTTATTTCCAGGTCAGCCCATCGACTGTCTAGATCATCCGCACATTCAGTGAACACACCATGGTGCGACCGCTGCCGGGAGTAGTCAGATCGTAGTGAATGAGAGGTATGAGAAACGACTGACGAGCATGGGTCAGAACGTATTGTCCCTGAGGGAGCTGGGTTCTGAGCTGCTGAGTGAAGCTAATCAGCCACGTCTCTGCACTGCCGCCTCCACTATTGAACGCGGTAAAGTCCTATCTCCGCTCGTGAGTTACTGTTGCACCAAAAAATAAAGCGCTTAGGCGGTACCTCATAGTCGACGTCGATGCCCATGAGCCCGTATTGAATTACCCAGGCCGCCATGGTGTTCGCTGTGCTCACAGGGTCATACCCCGATGAGGTTGGGATCTCGGTAGACCCAAAGGCGGAGACAATGAGAGAAATTCCGGCGGCATTATACTCTGAGAGGTAAGAACTACGCTGGCTGGCCGTCAGGTCCTGCCAGTTCTGCGCCTCATCAACAGAACCTGAGGCGAGCAGAAAGGCGAGGGCGCTAGATGAAATGGGTCAGTCGCGCGCCATCGAACGATACCAGACACTTGCAAGACATTGTATCCCTTGGGGGTGTACG
>JBBPUA010000657.1:0-13907 GCA_038094355.1 Afroboletus lepidellus | reverse complement strand
CTTTGGGCACAAAGCGTGGATATTTCGGTTTAGTGGGGATCAGCCTAGGTACCACGGCGACGTGACAGAGAACGCACAGGGTGGGAGCTGGAGGACGACGGGATGGACATTGATGCCGATCCAGTGGTGACTCAGCCTGCCCGGCCAAGTCACCTGCTTGAACAACTGCACTTGCAGGGGATTGATCACTTAGCGACCTGCTACTAAAACTCATGGCCAAGGTTGCGGGGTCCGAAGCACAGACATGACGTTGAGACACGTGCCAGCGTATACGCGCGGAAGCAGCTGATGTTTTGGGCAGCTTCGGATTCGCTGGAGTTCCTGAACACGAAGAGCGTTTTCGCAAGCCCCTCGCGTAGAGGTGTTTCTGGCGCGGCCGTACGTCAAAGGGAGGGAGGGCAGGCGAATCGGACGCCCTTTATTCCAGAGATATACCAAGGAAGCTTGTCACAGAATACAGGCAGTGTGCCATGGTTGAATGGTGCCGAAACGTCGAGGTGTGGTTGCATCGGCACGGGATGTCGGAAGCAGGGACTCTGCAACTGGTTCACGGGTCACTGTTTTGGTTCCCAGACACAGGTGGCAGAGACGACGGGGCTCAAACCCCCTGGCGAGAAGTGCTCCAGGTCCGCCCCAGGCCCGGATCTGAAAGCCAAATGAGTCAAACAACAAATTTTTCGCTTCAATTAAGAAAGGGCTCGGCTGAGAGCACATTTTCCACAGAAAGAGATGTCAATGAAAGAAATGGTATGGTACAGTGGTCCGCCGGTAGGGATATCCCAAACTTCACGTCAGGAGTGATCGATATCAGAAAGATTGATCGGAGGGCTTATAACACTACTGCCAGGCGTCAAGGCTGCCCCATGCCAGACGTAGAAATGGAGCTTTTGGATTTTGGATTTCAAGGGACGCCTTTGCCCATGATGCTCCATAAGAGCGGCAGATTTTGACGAGGCACTGCTCTTCCGCCACTTGGCGTCTATTAACCACGCCGAATTACCAGTCGAATGGCTCAGGGCTTCAAGTTAGTTAATAATGGGGGCCCAACCTGGAAAACCTCTGGGAAGTGGCGGACTCAACGAGAGCTCAAATGCTGTGAAAATCGCTTAGAAGACCCGATCATTTGAAAGGAATAACTAATGTACCTGTCTGTTACTTAGCCGACTTGGTTGGCAGTGGTGACGAGTTCCCGCTTTAATTTCGTTACAGCGGGCGCCGATCGACTCAGCCTGAAATTCCCAGGCCAGATTCAGGATCGTTTAGCAATCATGGTGCTGAACCTGCATCAAGCGAGACTATAGGTGAGCCTCAGGTTCAATATTACTTGAAGGAGTCTCGACACTAACAGTGGAGTGTGCAGTGCCTAGCTAGCACGCTATCGAGGAGCCCGTGTCCCCATATCAAATGACACTTCGTCGTTGGTGGAACTAGCTACACCAGAAACCATGCACGCAAAAACCTTTGTTCGGCACTGCTGCGAGTGGAAATGATGTACTTTTCCGAACTGAGGTAAGTTTGGTCCTATCATCTAGGACACAATGTTCCCTTCCAATCTAAAAGTTATGTACTGTCAACTTTTGGGATGCCATAGTAACATTACATACTCCCGTAAGTTGGTAGTGTGCACGCCACGCCGAAGCAACGACTAGGCTACGTGTATCTCATTATTGTGTCCCGCAATAGCCTAAGAGGGTCGCTTCAAGTTTGCGATTATGTACGGGTTCGTGAAAAGTGCATCCCGGGCCTCCAATTAGCGGACTTGGAAACTATTGCTCAAGCGCCCAACGTTCAACGTCCATATCGCGTCGGTGCCGCTCTCAATCTATCCTTTGCCAGTGTTCATCTTACAGAAGCACGATGGTTAGGCGGTCTTATCATTCAATGCGTTTCTAAAAGGGCCTCTCATACTAGATGCGTCACCAAGCATTTGGTAATGTCGCTGTTGGTTAACAAGGTCGTTCATACTCTCAAGATTCCTCGCTGGCCGAAGGGAATTACATCCTTTCGACATGATGTCTCGTGGAAGCCCGACCGTGCTAGGCTGTACACCGTTGAGGCCATGTTCTAGCATGCCGTCCACAGGTATATTTATTTCCTCATGACTACACCGGTACGCATAACACCCTGTCGAGATCTCATGATTTCTTATCTGGAGAGCGAGAGTATACTAACCGACTGGCTGCTAGGCTGTTTCCTATGAGTGTGCCATATCGAAAAGCGTTTTTTTAGAGAAACGGAGACGGCTCGCTTTATCACGAGTCCCCTCATGTCCACAGCTATACTGAACCGAATCGGGTTTACCTGCGAAGCGGTCTTCGCAGTGCAGAATGGCGCACCACGATTTCATTACGAATGAATGTATATGACCAATTATAAAACAAAGTTTTGGAGAGCAGAATGGTGCTATCACGGTATGATAGCAGTCGAGTCAGGAACCTGGCAGCGATGAATTTGAATTCTTCGAGAACACAGCTCAAGAGCATCACAGGGTGATTAGACACGAAACCATAATTTGCTTTACCTCACTCAGCCAACGGGCTCGAAGTTGGTCAGGGTGAGTAGATTGCTACAAACGCTCATGACTTTCATTGCTATCGACCTTGTAGGTTGTCAGCGGATTGTCAGGTTACTTGGACTCTTCCTCCAAGAGGTACCCTTTGTAATGCTGCTGGATGGACGAGTCATGCAGCGCGACTTCTCTTTCATGTCTCTGCGTTTGTTTTCTGAGTCAGAGCGCCCATAACGTGATCCCGACGAATTTCCTTCTGCTCACTACTCCGCCGAGCTCCAATGCTTGGTGTTCCTCCACTCTATCCTGATCGAGGAACCTCAAGTCCAAAAAGAGATCCGCTTTGGCTTATGATGAGATTAAGTTCATCAGATCAGATCCCTGAGCCTCCTTGGTAGCGCAAGGGCAGAAATTTGGTTGGACTTTGCCTCCGACAGATGACATCAACATATCAAGCGAGGCCTGCTGCTTATGGGGAACAAGCTCCCGCTGCCGACAATTGCTACCATTGCAGGGCGTGATGTTGGCACATAAGACACCTGAGCAACACAAAGGTGCCATCTCACATTCGTTCTCACTGAGGTCATGTTCACGCCGTATGAACGCAAACCATACCATGCGCCAGATCTCATGTTCGAGACGGCGAACAGTAGCATGATCGCCACACCATTGTATCATTCCATCTCTGAGGCACCTCAGGACGACTTGCACTATCATTGTGTTACAACAGCAGATGACAGTATGGGTATACGGGCTGAGGGCGTAAGTAAGCTACCTTCGCAGCCAATTATCCTCACTGAAAATACCTGATAGACCATGTACGTCTCAGCTAATATGCAATGCGAGGAAGCGCACATGTACTACTATCCGGCATTTCCTGACAGCGTGATCACCCCGGACCCAATATACAAAAGCAAACTTGACCTCGAAGTGCAGATGTTGTTCGGGGCTAGGAATCGTGCCAATGCTAGTTGCTCGCTAGTTACTCGGGTATGTGTCAGGATAACTTGGACCATATCTATGCCAATCAATACCCGCCTGCAGAATAAAGTCACGGAGGTGGTTGACTATAGTCCAACAACCAAACTTGAAGACGTGAGGCACATATATACCCCATGATTCCGACTTAATCATGATACAGGTCGTTCACTCGTGTGTGGCGTCCGTGTCTTGCAGGTGGACCACTGAGGGTACCTTTGAGGCCTGTAACGCTGAAATCACATGCAATAGCGTTCCGGGGCATCTTCGGGGGACTCATACAATCGGAAACCCAAGTGAGGACAGCAAGGTCAACTGCCGCTGGGGAGCATGCCGAAAACGGGTTGGTCGCAAGAATTTTGCCCGGCATGTCCGCGAGAATCATTTGAATCATACTAGAATCATTCCAGGAGCTGAGGTAGACAAACGTCGTGCTGTGATTGCAGCGGCCAACTGAATACTTCGCAGTAGTTATCATAGTGCTCGATCACATATTCTTGTTAGTTGGCGTCATGAATAAAGAGACCCTGTCATCTAGCTCGTCCACTGGCAATGAAATGCGGGAATGTCCCTTTGCTCCTTCCAATCAGCTATACAATGCAATAGGTTGCCTTGAGGGTTACAGAATGTTACATTGGGCAGGTTGTTCCATGATGTACGACACATGGCATGAATCGGATTCAGGGGTACGCGGACCAAAGGGATGTGATCCTGTGCATGATCCTGAGCGCGGGCTATGATAATAGGGGGCCGTCTGTTTGATGGAGTCCGCTCCACGTGCAGGTGGTATGGTCAAGCTGAGCAAGCACAGCGTAATGGTCCATCCTTTAATTCGGCGCCACGTGTGGCTCCGAGTAGCGCTCGTGTCCTGAACGATATCTGATCCCTGAGCCGTACAGGGCGCCTTGGACTACGACCTGAGAAATTACACACATTCTGTATGATCAATTTCTGCCAAGGTACGAGTAGAGTGTGGACCAAAGACCTCCAAATCCCCACAGACCAAAAGCCCTAAACTCGACGATTTTGGATCGAACCTTTATCGGGGGGAAGGACTGGGTTGGCACAGGCGAGGTTCCGAATTCACCCGAAACCTGTGATCATTGTTGCGCGCCCAACCAAATAAGGATGGCCTACGATAATGATGGAGCTGTATTACTTTCATGATGACACGCAACATATGCGGTCTAGTATTATGAAATGAGTTCTCATCAACGCTAAGCGGCTCGACTTGCCCACCTTTCCCTTGAAGTGACTTGCTGTCCGACATTGAAGACAATGTTCCGAGTGTCGAAGCCCGCACGAATTAATAAACCTGCGAGATCAACACAAAGCGACTGTGCCTGATACGGCCTTATGTAAATGTCAACGCGTACTTGGAGTGGCGCACGGGCTCATGTCAGAACTTGTTATCTGATGGAGCGTTGGGAAGCTTTGGGCACGGAGGGTTGGACCCCTCGCATATTAAAGCGTTGGCAACTTGGAGGACAGACCACATCTAGACTTTCCTCCATTGTAACCCCCTCTGCAGACCATGTACACCGAATCAGTTCCATATGTGAGCTTTGCGGTCAAACACATTACCTAGGCTGACACAGATTCCGTCGACAGGGTGGCGTCACCATGGGAGACCACCTTCACGATCTTGCTATAGAACTGACAGATGTAAGCAAGATACTTGCACGTCCAATGCATACCAAATATGCATTGCAGATTATGCAATACTTTGAAAATACAGAGGCATATCAGAGTTGGTACACAGTACCTATCCAACCTACAAGCATGATCGACTCAGAATCATTTACACACCAATGTCATCTTCATCACGAAATAAACTCATCTAAGGCCAATCACCCCATGGTTCCTTCAGTATGTCATACAAGAAGCTCGATACGTGTGGCGTACTTGACTAGTAGACGAAACTCACCCACAGATGGATGTTGCTCCTGTCAAGGACACTCATGCTGGTTCCAAGGGGTTACAATCAGTGGATGCAAATCCCAGTCATGGTCCACCGTCAATGAAGACCCACTCATGCCTAGTAGCAGTGCCTTGCCATTGGACTGGTGCAGGGAACGGTACCATTTGCGGCGACCAAGCCGCGTGCAAGTCCGTCCCAACGCATTTCCGGGAAGCACATGGTGTCAGAGGGCTGGACAAAAGCGCAGTAATACCTTGCATGTGGGAAGGATGTCAAAAATTGGTTAAGCGTAAAAATTTCATTCGGCACGTTCGAGAGTGTCATCTGGGCCATCATAGAGCAAAAATGCATCCTTACAAAAAACTTTTGGTAAGTCAATGCTATCGAATTGACCACAAAAATGAATTACCATCTGTAGGCCAATTCATCTTTAAGGAACTCCAGACCATAACAATATGCATTTCGATGGAGACGAACATCAACCCAATCAGAGGATGGTGCTGACAAGCAGCGACGGTACTTAGTGTAAATTGTCCGGTACAGTCTTCTTTTCTATGTCACGGTCTTTGGTACATTAGCTGGATGATACTCTCAGGCTGATGTATTGGTTACATCGAACAAAAAACGTACCCGGAATCCGGGACCCGGATTGAGAGACCTGTTTGATTGAAACAAAGTTCGCGGACTTGCGATATGAAGAAAGGAGGCTGATAAGCTGGTTGCTGCCCGTGTCGGCGCTGCGAGAGCCGCACAGCGCTACAGCTGCGGCGCTGCCTCGGCGATTACCGTGGACTACCGGCCCGCCGAGTCCATGTCAAGCATCATGCATCATCGATCATCACTGTCCCTACAGCTCAGCTCCTCGCAAAGTACTTCTCTTTTTCATTCAAGTCCCACCTCGTTTGATGGAGTCACATAGAGCCACTGCCTCACGCCCTCCATCACGTTCAACCTTCACCACCCTCGTTCCCTCTCTCGTACTCTGGACTTCTCGTCCACGCCACCTTCACGAATCGCCTCATTTACACTTTCGCGTCATCCCGACCTGTTATTTGGCCAACGGCTGATGTCGTCCAAAACACCCAACACAGCTCGTCCACACGGCACACTCGACCACGACAGGATTCGGAGTAACGGCGAGCTGAGGCCCGTTTCAAACACAGCGTGATATGCGTTCCCGGAGTTCGTCGAAGGACACAAGACCGCCCAGTTGGTCAACAGTGATCACTGCAAAATGTCATTGGCGCCGACTGTGCATGCTCGGTCGTATGTCTTAGGCTACGCGGGGGTCACCGGCGGGGTCAACGGGGGCTGCGTTGACGCCGGGTATGCCCCATATATCGGGATGCTCATTGTTTCATAGATTCGTACCTTCGCTGGCATCAGTTTCACCGATCCGATGAACCAAAGGGAAGCAAATATGCCTCGCGCAGATGGTCCTTGCAGACGTCACGTTTGACATACTCTCAGACGACATTCCTTTCATTATCCTAGAACAGTTTCTTCCTTTGTGTCCCCGTGCCTTCCACCTTTCACCTCGCTGCCGATGGGCATCCCTCTTTTACTGGTCAACCCTACCATGGCTTCGGGGCTTCCTCAGAGGACGGAGAGGTCCCACGCTCGCCCTCGAAGGGATATCTCCAGAACCTCATCGATCGATTCGGGTCATATATCTTGTCTTCCGTGAACCCTGAGTCCAAGTCCATCCGCATCGAGGACGTCGTTTGGGTGACCCGGTTCCACAATAGAGAGTCAACCCCAGCCCGTGCGATGCCATCTTCCTAGGCGAGGCCCTGACAAAGCACAGGCACGCCGCCGAGACCAAGCCCCTCTTCGAAGCGGATGGGGTTCCGGGAGCGTTGGGTGAGCGCACTGGCAGTTGCCAGTCGGCGCAGACGCGGTCTCATAGGCATAGAGCCTCGTCTCGTTCAGGACCTTGAATACTTGAGTTAGCGGGCGCACGCAGACAGTGGAGTGGAATAGCGAGTTGGGGAGGTAACAGTAGACGTATTTGGGGCTCGACCAGAAGGTGAGTATGTGGGCATGCACACCATCCCGGATGCTGCTCGCGGTGTCTGAGAACGTAGTCTCCATAGGAAATTCCACGTCCTTAGTGGGTATATTCTGAACTCGGAGGGTACAGTCAAGGCCTTTGGCGCACAGTCGAAGTATTTTGCAATGATCAGGGACGTGTTCAATGCAGGTTCTTTGGGGTATTATGGTCGCAGCACTTGGAAACCCTCAGAACACAAAGCATCACATGGAAGGCGGATTGAAGAGGCCTCATATACTCTTGGTTCACTCCGAGGCCATCGTTCTACCAGCAGGCTCTATAAGGGCCAAGACTTTCGTTGGCTAGGCAAGAAGTCATATACAACCCGTAGACACGTCTCCATTGGAGGCTTCAATGTTATCCTCTACATAATGAGGGGTGGGCAGTCTTGTCTGCTGTGCGACGTATGTCCACAGTTGAGTCTAACCTAAGTGCAAGACCGGGCCATAGTTTAGAGCTGTGCGAGAAGCCGCGTCGGGGGGCTGAAAGCGACTGGCTTGCTGTGGACACACAAGAAACGTCACGTGAAATCGGATGCCAGTTGTAGGTTTGAACACAAGGATCTATCTTGTGGTGTCGTAGGAGGACACGTTAGAGGGCGCCAACCAGGGGAATTAGCACATATAGATGGCAGGTAAACGAGAGGAAAATTTGCGCATCGGATGATAAATAATTGATGGCAGAATGAGTCGTGTAACGGTTCTTCGAAGCGTACAGGGCCCCAGTGAGTTGAGAGGTCGCGAGCGTAGCCCAACGAGATGGAGAGGGTAGCAGCGCAAGTATGAACAGAGGGGAAAGGAAAGGAGAGTGTACGAGGGGCGTCGGCGGCAGGCACGACACGTGCCGAAGTTATCGATGCTAAAGAGTGTTCTATTGTGTAATGTACTAGTACTACTAGTTGTCTGTGCTGCCTATCGGATTCCTTTGGGATGGCGAGGAGCAGACTCATCACGCGATCATCGGATCGCGTGATGAACCGCATGGTGGCGACAAAGTCACTGGCTCCAATGAGGGGGCAGGCCGAGTTACACCGGCCACGTGTTGAGCTCTGGCTGAAACAAGGACAGTGCTGGTTACTGCCCCTCTAGGCTTGTGCCGAATCCCAAGTGCCAGTAACATGACACCAGCATCTGCATCCACATTAGTACCAGCCCACCGACTGGATGATGGGCCTTGATGCGCACGAATCGTACCCAGTGTTATGCTCCAGTCTAGGAGTTACTGTTAGTTGGGTATCCGTGTTTCACATCATAAGTCACGAGAGTTGTGTCGGCTGACCTGCAGGTGGGGTGGGAGGGGTCTACATGTATCATTATCGAGGGCTCCGAAGACCGAATGTAGCACGAGCGAGACATCTTCGAATGGCAGTGTTGATTAAGAGAGGAGGCAGCCTTGTCACACATGAACTAGGATGGACCACCCTCGCTGACACCGGCTCTCCCGTGAACTAAAGGGACAGCCAGATGTATTGCTACGTCGAACAACAGACCAACATACTAAAAAGGCCTTGGTGTCACCTCAACGGTGACACCCAAACGTTGAGGGAGGGGACTTGGAAAATGTGATTGGTTGACGATGTGCCTTCTTTTGCCATACAGAGAACATGAACTGAGGGTTTGAGGTCCTGTGAGATGACGAGCATGCAGAAAGCAAATTCTTTACCTAGGCGCAAAACTCACTATGCACCGAAGCAGTGCACGCGGTATCCGGCGAGGCGTGAAGTGGAATTGGGGGTTAGCACCAGCTGGTGATGGCTAACAACATTGGAGAATGTTAAGTAACAGAGCAGGAGGGGACAGAGTGGTAGCACCACAGGGACTATGGAACTGCTTCGCGGACCACTGTTTAGGTTTGAAGGATCGAAGTCTTTGCAACTTGTCAGTGTTGAATGAGTCAAACGGCTGAGCGACACCAAGGACAAAGCCGAATCCCTCTAACGAGAAACGCTCCACGGCGGCACCCTTGATCCGTCCAAAACCCGACATGAGGGTTGATCGGGGTCTATTAATTCCACTGAACATTCCAACACGCTGGAACTCTCGATTTGATCATTGTCGACGTTCGGTTGCTTGAACGTATCAGATTCGAGGGAATCTTCCCGGCGGGATTGTTTACCACGAACGGACTGATTCATAAAGAAAACGCGGGAGTGCGAAGCTCTCGGCGATCCCACGCGCATGGTCGCTAAGGACATCCGAGTCCCTAAACTCTCGGCTTCGGGAATCGGCCCGGGGAACGATCAGTATCATGCGATTGAATAATACTGTAGGCGGAGGGCTTGGCACATTTCTTGCCGTCTATGGGCCAGGGCATTAATGATGACGAACCGATTTTTTTGTCGCTTGTGTCACACGTCACAAGGGTTGACGAATCGATTGAGCGAGTGTCGTACCTTTCCATCAGTCAATGGAGCGCTGGAACTTCAAGCTTCAATTCTGGGGTCTCCTCAGGCCAGGCTTCTTCGGTAGTCAATCAGGCTTCACAGGCGGCTGAACCTGCGTTTCAGGCGTTGGGTTTAGGTCAGATCGGTAGCAAATGCTGTGTCAGCCCGATGAGTCGATCAGGTTCGGACCCTTTTGCTACAGGAAGGGTTTCCGTTGGAAGCAGGATTGTGCATGCTCAAAGTTGTTAGTGTCGGCATGCGCCTGCTTTACTAGCCGTGCGAGACTATGCTCGGTGAGGCCCAACCGTATATATTGGCACAACGGATATCAAACTCCACACTTCCCGCCTGGCTATTTCCTCTCAGACCAACTTGAATGTTACCTCCATACCTTCCAAATCATGGACTGAACTTCTCCTTCGACGAGGTGATGCCCTCCGTGCGTTTCGTTGTTCTCCGAACATAAAGGGTACTATTTGCAGAGTGATTTCAAAACCAATGCAAAAAAATATGTACCTGAATATTCCGCATCCATGGCCGACGCATTCATTGACTGGGGCACTGTACACCCTATCGACATGATCAGCTGGGAACCCATGTCCCCATATCAGATGTCACTTCATCGCGAAGTGAAGGCCTTGTCTTGGGTTACTGACCATACCACGCTTGTATGTTTCACACATTGTTGTTGATGATGCGTTACAGACTGATAAATTTCTAGATGTACCTCGCTCCCATAGCAGAAGACCACGCCGCGAGTGCCGGAGCTGAGAATTTGGCGGACGCAGATGGATCTACAACCCACTCATGCTCAGCGACTATGCATTGCGACTGGAGGGACTCTTCGATTTGCGATGTTCGGATCTCTTGCAAGGATGTTCCGAAACATTTCGGAAATGCGCACGGCATCAGAAGACTAGGCAGAAGCATCATGATTGATTGCAAATGGGAAGGATGTCACGGTCAGGTCCAACGCAAAAATTTTGTTCGACACATCCGCGAGTGTCATTTGGGACATCCCAGGAAAATGAAGAACTTATCCCCAAACTGAGGTAGGTTTGATCTTATTGGCCAGTAAATTAAATTTAGCATCCCGCAGGCCAAGATGGGAACATAAAAGTAGCCGGTCATATTCTGCTGTCGCTTGCCCAGTTATCATGTTCCGCAGTAGTGGGCGGTTCGTTTATGATTGTGTATAGATACACGTACCTAAGTACTGTAAGCGCGGGACTCCAACATGAATGTTATAGCACGTAAACACATAGGGGTCTACAGCACTTAGATGAGGAGACAAAGCGTACAAACAAAGAGGCAAGCCTGAGGTGTGATCCTGTGTGGAAAACTGAGAACCAGTCTGATTCTGAGGGCGGGCTATGATAGGAGGGCTGCCTGTAATGGAGCGCGATCCACCTGCGAGTTGTTAGGTTCATGTGTGGCGATGTAATTCGGCACCAATCCCTCACTGTAGCTCAAGGTGCTCGTGTTTTGATGTCTGATCCTGTATGCAGCACCTTGAGCCATAACTGGGTTCGATCCAAAACTACGATCATTTTCCATGATCAATTCGTGTTAAGGCTCGAGTACAGTGCAAGCCAAAGACCCACAGACCAAAAGCCCTAAACTCGACATCGAACTCTTATCTAGATAGGGTTGTTGTTAGCGCTACTGAGGTCCCGAGTTTACCCGAAAACCTGTGGCCGTTGTTCGTGTTCCCTGATAAGATAGGTATCTAATCGGTTCGAGCTGCGGGAGACACGCGCTGAGACGCCAGCCAGGATCGGGCCGCTTGGCGGCGACCCGTGTGACATTAGGATACGAGTGCCCTAAAAATACAAGCTACGAGCGAAAAAACCCAAGAGCGCGAGAAGAACCCACAAGACGCGTGTCAAGGTGATGCCGAACTCGATTAGCCTTGTATAAACGAGCTTTAAACTCAAGATAATGCTGGGGCTGTGAGGCGACAAACAACATATGTGGCCCAATTAAATATAGTATCAGGGAATCTGTTCCCATGCGCTGAGTGTTTTCGACATGTCTCCCCTTCTTCAAAAGTCTCAAGGTGACCGCAAGAGATTGAAAACAAAGGAAATCCGAGTGTCAAAGCCTGCATAGGTTAATGAACCGGCGTGATCAGCACAAAGTAACTGTGCCTAATACGGCCTTATGTAAATGTCAACGCGTATTTGGAGTGGCGTACCATTGGCAGCCCGTGTCGGAACTTGGAGTTACCTGATGGAGCGCAGCGAGGGGAGTTGAAGAGGGGGATCTAGACTCCCTGCATATTAAAGCATTGGTAACTCGAACGACAGGCCACAGACCTTCCTCCCTTGTAACCCCCCAGACTATGTACACCACTAGCAATGCAGAATCAGTCCCATCTGTAAGTTTTGCGGACAAATACATCCCATAGGCTAACGCGTACTTCATTAACAGGGTGACATTGCCATGGGAGACCACCTTCGCCACCTTGCTACAGAACTGACAGATGTAAGCGGGATGCTTGTACGTCCAGCACACACCAAATATGCATTGCAGCTCATCCAATACCTTGAAAATTGCAAGGCATATCGGGATTGGTACACTGCACATATCCCATCTACAAGCACAATCAACTTGGAATCCACATTGTTTACACACCAATATCGTCTGCATCATGAAATGGACTCGTTCGGGGCCCAGAACTCTATTGTTCCCCCAGTATGTCCTACAAGAACTTGGCCTGTACAGTGGATTTGACTGGTAGATAAAACTCACCCACAGATGAATGTTGCTCCCGTGACGGATAATCATGCTGGTTCCAAGGGGTTCCAATCGGTAGATGCGAATTCCAGTCATGATCCACTGTCAACGAAGACCACGCACTCGTGCCTAGTAGCAGTGCCTTGTTACTGGACTGGTATGGAGAATGGTATTTGCGGTGATCAAGCCACATGCAAGACCGCCCCAGCACATTTCCGGAAAGCGCACAGTGTCATAGGGCTGAACAAAAACGCAGTGGTACCCTGCCTGTGGGAGGGATGCCAAAAATTGGTTAGGCGTAAAAACTTCATTCGGCACGTTCGAGAGTGTCACCTGGGTCATCATAGAGCACAAGCGCATCCTTACTAATTTTGTTGATAAGTCGATTATGCTCTCGAATTGACCACTAAATGAAACTTACCATCCACGGGCAACTCCATTTCAGTCAGAGGGACTCCAGATTACAGCAATATGCACATCCTTGTGGATGTGACATCTATAGAGGAGTTGTAGCCGACCCTACTGGCGTGATAAAATCAGTTTCGCTTCGATTTAAGATGGCGACGAACATTAGTCACACAGAGTCTAAGTTAGAGGATGATATCGAAGCGGAAGAGCATGAAATTTGAATGGCGCTGACAAGTAGTGATGGCAGTGTTTTTGTACCCCATCTGGATGATACTTTGATGGTTGCGTTGTACAAGAAACGCACCAGAATTGAGGGACCTGTTTGATCAAACCAAACTTTGCGGACTTACGATGTGTTCCACGAAAAGAGATCGATAAGTTGGTTTGCAGCGCCGGCAAGCTCGAGTCGGAACACCGCCTGACAAAGTTCCCAGGAATAGACGTCGGCGGCGACTGCCGTCGATCCACGTCACGTGGTACCACGGTGGCGGGGCGGAAATACATCGCGCCCACCGCGTACTTGATGGTGAAACCCGATCACTTCAAGTACGCGCGTGGCACACAGCAGCAAAGTCACGTAGGATCACACCCGCTTCTGACTCAGCGGCGTGCATGTGCTTCGCTATGGCCTCACCTAGAAAGATGACATCGCACAAGCCAAAATTCATGCCCTGTCGGGAAGCGGCGGAGTGGATGTGTGCTGCGTCGCCTACAAGGAAGTTCACCCGACGGCGGGGACCCTGAAGAGCCGAGGCGCGTGAAAGGCGTGTCAATGATCATAACGTGGTTGCGGAATCGCCTGGTGTATTGTTACGATCCATGGGTGTTTTTGTTTTTAGGTGCTACTACCTTGCGTGTATTCGATATGAGGACGTGCTTCTCCCCAAGTTCTTCGTGTTTGTTTGGACCTCCTTTC
>JBBPUA010000656.1:0-13910 GCA_038094355.1 Afroboletus lepidellus | reverse complement strand
CGAGATTTTCCCCAAAGTCTGTTACGGGTCTAACCCAGATGCCTCTATTCAACAGACTTGTATGATTCTTTTTCTCCTTTTTATCTTATCTTATCATCTTATCTGATCTGATCTCAGAGATTGCCAGTGGCATCTCTTGACCTATGTATGCCTTATCTTCATCAGCACTGCCACAAGGGCTACTGCTTCTATGTTTCACTATTTCACTCTTCTATGTTTCACATCTCTCACATGCTTTACCTTCATCACTTGTTTCACTGGTAAAACATGTTTCGATCATGCTTCTCTTCCATTCCTGCATAGCCCAGGGCTATGTGCTTCTATGCTTCCATTATGTTTCATCTCCGTGCCATGTATAAAACATATGTTTCACCTCATGTTTCACTTCATTTCTGCGCTACAGCCTCTAAGGCTATATGGACACATTAGGGTAGATCCCAAACATGTACACATGTCATCCCTCAATATATATACCCAGGGTAGCTGGGCTGGACGTCCTCCAGTCTAGTTCACTTTGAGGTTTTCCCCAAAGCCTTTAGTGTCCTACCTCAGTCACTTCCCTCCTCTCCTTGGTTTGAGTGCTACCTGATTCCAGTTGGGTTTTGGGTTGTTTCAAAGTCTTTGAGTGTTTTACCTCAGCCACTTTCCCTCTTCCTTGGTTTATGTAAGTGCTGCCTGATTCCTAGTTGGGTTTTGGGTTATTTCACTTGAGCTAGACTCTACATCTTTTGCATCACCCACGTACTTAAACCACCCCTACCACTCAACCAGACGCAAGTGTGTAGCCAAGCCTTTTCAAGGGGAATCGACACTAAATGGTAGCAAGTGTTTCCATGCTTTCATGCTACTCTTCTCCCTTTCATAGGTTGTTTCCAACTGGTCATCAACCTAGACCATCTCTATGCCACCACCATCAACAAGGAAGGCACTCAGCCCATCTTATATATTGAAGAAGAGCAGGTCATTGAGGCAGAAGCTGTCCAGGACCCAGTAGGTGGAGAGCACCCCAGACCATGCTCTCTTTTACCCTTTGATAGGGCTCCCATGTCATTAAGCAACTTAAGGCCCAAGTCATTCAATTTTGTGCAGGACTCAGATAGAGATTTTCTGTATCCTTACTCTCCTCTGCCCACAGTTGTATGAGCCTTAGCACTCTACTCCCATGCCTGCCTCAATACCAAGGTTATAGATCAGATCCTGGAGATCAATCAAGTATCAGAGATAGATGAAACAACCAAAGGATCAGAGGTAGATCTGAACAACTATATTCCTCGTCCACAAGTCCAATTCATAGACCACAAGGAAGTCGTCCTTGCCTTCCACTGATTCCGAACACCATACTCTACTCCTACCTCATGTGGCACATCGTCAATGGGAAGCTCATGCAAGTACAACAGACATGCCACCTTTGACTTCAGGGTTAGGACCTTGGAACAGATTGGAAAAAGGATCAGAGTAATAAAAAGAGAAAGAGAGGACACACTGGAGTTAAAGGAACCAGTTAGAAAGAAACCACAAATGGTTAAAAAGCTGGCTTGATATAGATCACAGATCTAAAGGCAGAAGTCTGGTGACTATCAGCCTGAATCACATATTATCCTATGCCCCTGCAGAACCCTTCACAAGCCAAATGTGGGTCTAACCCAGACATCCCTATTCAATGGACTTGTATGATTTTTTCATCTTATCATATCTCTTTATCTTATCTAATCTCGAAGATTGCCAGTGGCATCTGTTGATCTATGTCTTATCTTCATCAGTGCTGCCTCAAGGGCTAATGCTTGTATATTTCACATCTCTCACATGCTTCCATTCCATTGTTTCTCACTAAGTTTGAAATATATTGGATGCTGGATGGTTGGGATAACCTCCACCACATTGAACTGCTCAAAAAGACCACAGATCAAGAGCTGGTCCACAAAATAATTATGGAAAATGAATGGCAGATGGACTACAAGGCTTTCATTGAACTGCTGAAGAAATTCAGGCAGCACAAGTGTCTGCTCAATTACATTAAAAAGGAGACTGCTCACATGATGTCAGCACAGGACCTCAATGCCATGGATGTTGATGCCATCAACAAGGGCAGCAACAAGAAGGGCAGTTGTTTCAACTGCCAGAGTGATCACTTTGTCCATGATTGCCTCAAAGTCAGTGTCCTGAGTGCAAATTGCTCAGTGGCTTCCACAAGAAGGACTACTGATGGAAGAAGTCAGGTGGTTGCCAAGTCTGTAATGCCAAAAAGAAAGAAGACACTGCCACATCCTGGGATGACAATAAAAGCACCAAAGACAAGGTCCCAGCCAAGAAAGCTGATAAGGGCAAAGGACGAGATTGGATGGCATCCATAAGAGGAATGTCATTAGAGGAAGCATGAGTATGGTTCCATGACTATGAAACCCTGGCTGTCAAGCAGTTAAAAAATTAAATATCCCTCCATGTGATACCAGGTGTGTGCAAGGCTCTTGCTTTAATGTCCTATCTAAGAGTCATCTAATGACAAGGAAACCATGGATGTCATGGATGAAAATATCAGAAATATTTCTACTACTTCTTTGCCATCAGAGAAGTCCCCTAGTGGGCTTGGTCAGGACATTAAACCAGTGCTTAATTCCTCTTTTATCCCTTCTCTCACAAAAATCCTGGAAGATGCTTATGTTTGGAGCATGGCTTCCAAGCATGAGATTAACTTAAAAATCAAGGTCTGCCCTGAAAAGGGTCAGTTCATATTACTGGATGTCTTGCTCAACTCAGAAGCAAATGCCATATTCATTGATCACACATGGGTGAAGAACCACTCTATATTCCTAAACTGCCTAAGGCATGAGATACCCATCTACAATGTGAATGGATCAAGGAACTCTGCCAGAAGCATTTCACACTTAGCCAAGCTGGTGCTAGAATTCCAAGAACACTGTGAGCAGATTACTGCAGAGGTCACAGACTTACTGTAGGCAAGAATGCCTTTATCCTAGATTTCTTATGGCTATGGTATTACAACCCTGAGATTGATTGGGCAAAAGGAACTGTCATGATGATGCAATGCACATGGACATGCTGCCTTCTCCAGGATAGGCCTAATTTAGACATTGAGGACCCTGACCACTAGAAACAAAATTCCCAGTACTCCACTTATGCTGTAGTATATGCACTAGATGCACCAATACCCCCAGAAATGAAAGAAAAGACTGTCAAGGAGATGGTATCAAAAGAGTATCACCAGTACCTCAAGGTGTTCTCAAAAGGAGAATCAGAACAAATGCCCACACACAAGTCATGAAACCATGCCATTGATCTTAAGGACTCATTTAAATCACACAAAGATCGCATCATACCCCTGTCCCCTGATGATGTGATATTGTTCATTGATGAACAACTCAAGAAAGAGTATATTGTTCCCTCTGAGTTCCTGCAAACATCTTCAGTTTTCTTTGTACCTAAAAAAGATGGGTGCAAATGCATAGTACAGGATTACTGTTATCTAAATGAATACACAGTCAAAAAACAACCACCCACTGCCATTGATCACATAGCTAGTTGATAAGCTCAATGGGGCCAAGTTATTCACAAAAATGGATCTCAGATGGGAATACAACAATGTCCACATTAAGAAAGGTGATGAGTGGAACACCACTTTCATATGCTTCCACAGATCATTTGAATCCCATGTCATGTTCTTTGGGGTATGCAATTCACCTGAAACAACCCAAAATCCAACTGGGGATCAGGCAGCTCTTAAACCAAGGGGAATGGAAAGTAACTGAGATGGGACACTCAAAGGCTTTGGGGAAAACCTCGAAGTGAACTAGACTGGAGGATGTCTAGCCAAGCTGCCCTGGGTATATATACTAAATGGTGATGTATGTACATATTTTGGATCTACCCTAATGCATCTGTACAGCCTAGGGGCTGTAATGCAGTAATAAAATGAAACATGAGGAGAAACATATGTTTTGTGCATGGCACGGAGATGAAATGAAATGGAAGCATAGAAGTGCATAGCCCTGGGCTATGCAGGAATGGAAAAGAAGCATGATTGAGACATGTTTTACTAGTGAAACAGGTGACAGGGGTAAAGCACGTGAGAGATGTGAAACATAGAAGGGTGAAGTGGTGAAACATATGTATAAGCATTGGTCCTTGGGGTAGTGCTGATGAAGATAAAACATAGATCAAGAGATGCCACTGGCAATCTCCGAAATTAGATAAGATAAAGAGATAAGATAAGATGAAAAAGATATTTCCATCCATCTGATCCAATCCTGTTGAAAAAGAATCATACAAGTCCATTGAATAGGGATGTCTAGGTTAGGCCCATAACACTACCCCCTCCTTAAAAATCCACTTCCAGGTGATTCAAGGGAACAGATTGCAGCTCCGTCAGGTTCTTGGGATGCTTGCTAAAGAGCAGAGGGAATAAAAGAGGATCAATGGAGAGGGTCCTTGGGACCGCCAGGTGAGAGCGATGAAAGTCAGAGACAATGGCTTTAGTGTTGCCCAGATTGGAGCACAGCTCCAAGTTCCAATCAGTATTGTCATAACTCTTTCAATGCACCAGGTATTCCAAGGCGCTCTTTCTATATCAACTATCCACAATGTTGTTCACCTCCCATTCATTATTGCAGTCTTTAATGATGTTGACTGGGCCGGGATGAGAGACAGGTTGGCCTTCAAGGCATTCCTTGTATGGCTTTATATGATCTATGTTAACCATGAGATGGATTTTCATACTTCATGGGAGCCGAAGTGTGATAGTATTCAGTCCTGCCAATGCGGTGTAGGGAATTGTGGTTCCCTACTGTTGCATTCATCCATTTCCCCACATTCCAGACAGTCCATGGCATCGTTCCTATCAGTCCTCAGTGTCATCTTCAAATCCGGTTGTGTCTTCATTCAGTCTGGTCGTCAATCCAGATCTAGTTCAATCCAATTCAAGCAATCTGAGTCTATATCATGTCCACAATCCATCTGTCACTTGTTGGTAAGTATTCTGTTGTGTTTTATCTTGTTCCATGTGATGGACACATCCAATTCATGTGTTGTTGCCTATGCAGGCCATACTCCTAAAACATAAACAATAACCATGTGGTCATTAGGTGTGTTGATCAAAATCTCTGGACATCCTCCACTTAACTGCTCATTTAGAGATTTGGCCCTGATCCTTGCTGGAAGATGATTGATACCATTGCAGGTGCTCAAAATTGCCTTGGCATTTATGCATGCAGATATTCCTGACAAGGAGAAAAGACAGAAAACTCCTTCCCCAGAAATATCTGCTTAGTAATCCAATATGTAGACAGATTCTGGGAGTTTCCATAACCCATGGATGATTGACAATCATGACAGGGTTGTGAACAACAGCATTAAAAGTCCCTCCAATCCATCTGTGTTGGGAAATGTCCTCCCAGTGACCTGCACTGATTAAATCTGTGTATAGGCCATGAAGAAATCTGAAATTGAAAAGGAACTTTTCAACAAATTTGCTTTATACTGTATACATAGGTAGCACTAGGTGCAAACTACAAGTCTACCAAATTTCAGAATTTTCTACCATATCCTTTTTGAGATATGAAAAGTTTTTTTATAACTACCAATTGACTATCATTACTACATACATTTTGATTGTTAGTTTCAAACTGGATCATGTGACCTGGAGAAAGCAGGAGCATGCAACAAAGAGTCATGTGACCTTGCTGACTCATTGGTTTGTCAGCCGCTTACAAAGCCTACAAGCTGCAGCCAATCAAGAGAAAAGTACTTACTGATCAACCTATGAAGCTTGGCCAATTAGAAATGTTGCTTACTGAGCAAGAAGCTTGAATTGCAAATTCAAAGCACTGCTCTGACTCAGCATGACTCAGCGATTTGTCAACATTTACATAGCTTTTGACTTCTGTAAAATAATATAAAAGGAGCACAAAGGAGTTAGAAAAAGATATCTTTTGAGAGGAACTTTTAGAGACCTTTCAAGGAGAGACTTTTAGTCATTCTATTCTACTCCATCCTATTGGGAGAAATCCTCATAGAAGGCAACAATAGGAACTGCTCCCCATTATCTCACATAACCAAGACTGGTAGCTTCTTCAGAGAAGAACTACATCCAATAATCCAATAATCCACCCTTGATCTAACTATTTATTTGGATTAAGACCTTTTCTGCCTTAGTTACACAATATACCAAAATCCTTGTGTTGGTGGACTAAGAGAGCAGTACATTCATATATTGCCATAAAAGAAAATTTTAAGATATAGCATTGCACAAACTTTCAATTGACACTGTTTGATCTATGTATTTTGACCTATAGCTTGTTGACTAATCTTTGTCACTATTTGCTTGGGTAATCTACTAGAATTTTCAAATAAGGAAATTTCATCATTTTATCTTCAAATCAATCAAAAGTTACCCAGAGGAGTCCATTTACTATCTCAAGTTTGATAGATGATTGTATTAGGCAACTCTATTCACCAAATCCTACTGGTTGGACCTTGTCAAAGCAAGCTAGCCAATCTAAAGATTCTACTTGACCTAGAGCTAAGCCATTTGCAAGACCTAACCTAGACATATAACTATACAACTAGTTAATTACTAAGAAGTCTACATACCAATTAATTGAACTAGCTTGGAGGAAAGGTTGAAATATACACCCATATCAATTCTTCAAATAAAATTAGAAATTGACAAATAACCCATGTAATCATTTGGCTGAGTTTGTTTTGTTTCTACATCTTAGACTAGGCTACATCTTTTGCTTCTAGATTACAGCCAGAAGTTGAGTGTAGAGGCTTGGATTTGTTGTTGAAGAAGAGTTCATTCAGATTCCTCTTTTTCTAGCCTAAGAGAAGACACCAGGTCACTTGGGGCCCATTAGTAAGTCACTCCTTGTGTGAGATGAGGGTTGCTAAATTCATTTAATTTAGTTCATGACTTCCTTCTGCATCCCAGTGTGCCGAAATCACTTGAGAGATTTTGCACCATCTTCAAAGTCATGTCAGGCTAGTGAGACACCTATGTTGGCCACCTCATGAAAATGAAAGTACCTATTCCATTCAAACATGAGTCTCAGCCAGTCCCAGTGGAGACTCTCACAGTCTGCCTTATTGCTCAGACAAAAGGGACAGCACTCCTATAGGATAACATCCAAGAAAGATCACTGGAAATTTATTGTCCTGACAAGAAAGGTGTTCTGTGTATGGTGATTGAATCTGCCATGGGAGGTGAACCAGTTGGTTCCATATTGTCCGTGACAAAAGCATCTCTCAAGCAAGAGAAGGTGAATGTCCTATGGCTCAACAGTAGTAAAGCTTTGGAATCTTCATTGTCTATAAGTAGAATAATTGCTGTAGAGTGTAATAATATCACATCTACATCCATATGGTTAGCATTTCATTGATACTACCACCCTCTAGTATGCCAGTTTGTATTTTCCCTGGAATGCACAACTTCTCCCCCTTTGCTTATGCAACATTGGATCTTTCCTTGCAAGAATCAAATTCTCTTGGAGATCCCTGCTGGAGATGTTTGCACTAGTATGTGTTAGTGAGAGAAATATCTAACTCACTGGGTGATAGCTAAGACACTTGATACACTAGAGACAGTATGAGAATAAGAGTCTATTCAAACTCAGATGAATGAGTTCCAACTTATACTGTATACTAGCATTACTTACATAAGCTATCATATATAGTATATTAGGTGTGGAATCATAAGAGATACTACTGTTGAGTGCTGGTATATCACTGCACATTCAACACTCCCCCATGCTTAAACATCTGTCAGATGTGCAAGTATTTTCTGGAATGAAGTACTCAGTCAGGGACAGATTTGTCAAAGAAAACTAGACCAAGTGGAGGACAGAACCTATGGTCCTAAGATCTTTGTGAAGATGTCTGTAGAAAGACCCTTCCAAATAGATATCTTAATCCACTTCTGAGCAATGAAATCATGAATGATATGCCACTTGGTCTCTATATGTTTACTATTAGATCCAATGACTGGATTAGAGGCCATGAAAATGGATCCTTGATTATCTCTGCAAAGTGGGATTAATCTCAATAAATAGTCCATCTCAGTTAATATATCCATGCCAATTGCTTGCTGCAATCTGATAGTAAGATGTACTCAGCCTCAGTAGAAGAGACAGTAGTCAACTTTTGTAAATGTGACTGTCAACCAAAGGTGTAGTTAGCCAGCTTGGTAAACCAGCCAATCTGAGAGTGTCTAGTATTAGGATCAGAAGCCCAGTCCAAGTTTGCATGTCCAATCAAATCAGTATTAGAGGCACCATTATACACAAAAGCATAATAGTGAATACTGCATAGATATCTACATATATAGTATGCCTTCTGGAGGTGATCCTCTGTATGATTGGCAGAGTGATGTGTGAGTTGGACAACAGCAAATGTGATATCCAGGCAAGTACCCAGAGTAAGGTACATCAATATCCCAATCACTTGTTGAAACCTTGTCCTGAGTTCTGGGTTAACAGTTCTGATATGCACTAAAGATCTATATTCAGCTGGAAGTAGAGTAGAAGTAAATATGACATTTTGTATTTCAAACTTCTCCAGGACTTTCTCAAGGTAAGTGATTTGATCAATTATAATCTTCCTGCCTTTCCTTCAAATGTACATATGGAGAAATTCCTTTGTGGAACTTAGATCTTGACATTCCCACTTCTTCATAAATGCAGATTTAACTTGTGCTATAATGCTTTTATCCGGACCACAGAATAAAGCAACATCAACATATACTATGCCAACAACAATACAAGTGCCTTTCTTTCTATAAAGAAATATATTAGCATTCATCTTTAGTTGCTCAAATCTGAGTTCTTTCATGAAAACATTAAGTGTCTTCCTGTTAAGTCCATGTTCTCTGGATCAAATCCAACAAGGTCTGGAGTGGAACAAGTGGAAGAGTAGAGGATGGGATAGACTGGTAGATCCAGAGTCGAAGATAGAGGGAGGCAAGAAACTTTGATGTAGGACTTATGTATTATGTCCTTGTACTTGTTATCCTCGGAGTCAGAGAGAATACAGAGGAAACTAAATCAATATTCAAACTGAGGTCTAAGTACAATGGAAGGTAAGATATTTATACTATAAGGAGAACAAGAGAAAACTAAGCAGAGTTACTATATTGTGGATGACAAAGACAGAGATGGAAGACAGAAAGCACTAGAAAGTCTAAGACTGGAGCTGTGCTTGTAAGTGAGATACATATTAGCAAACTAACCCTCATCCTAATACTTTGTAGTGGTCTGTATTATCTGTAAAACTCTGTAATTTGGATGACCTTGCTATACAGATCTGTACAGCTCTGTGAGGACAAATTAGTTTGTTGATGCAGGCTCAGTGGTGAAAGTAAAGCAATACTAGTATGTATCAAATAAGTGAAACACAAGGATAACTAAATAGAGAAAGAGATATAAGAAATGCTCCAGAGTCACCTACAGAGTTGGTGTATGCATGCCAGAGTTGCATGAGTGAGGCCAGAGTAGGCCAGAGGGGACTTGGTGAGTATAGGATATGATAGTATTCCCTCCTTAGGTCCGAACTCTTGAAGACCATAAGGTGGCCGCTCAGTGGATAACACAGTTTAAAAATGATTTTGGGGTTTCCATGTATGGTTTGAGCATCATTCACATGGTGAACAATATGGAGTTTGAAACTGGACCCAGAATTTATAAGTCTGAGGCCTTTCACTCCTTAGACCTGAATCACCATGTCCAACATCAGCAACACCCAAAACTGGGAAGACAAGTGTCTTGCTGAGAATTCCAATGACAAAGACATGATGTGGAATGCAAAAGTGGTAGAGCAGAGGGGGCAGATAAAGGTAAGGAAGAAGGAAGATGGTGGTGGTGGCATGAAAGAAGACAGAGAAGGAAGTGACAATGCACAAGAGGGCAGAGAAAGAGAAGGCAGTGCATAGGTGTGCAGAGGCCAATGAGCATTGCTGGATGGTGAAGGAAGTGGTGGCTTGAAAGACTGGCATGGGTCACAGTGGAGCATGCTGTGAAGAACAAGGTGGCAGCACAAAGGATGGCAGTAGTTACAGAGCAGCAGTAAGAGAAGGGGAAGAATAAAGCCAGGCTGTCATAGCAGTGCAATTGGTATAAGCATCAGAACTGGGAGTGTGTGCCAAGGCTGGGAAAGTTGACAGCATAGCATGCCAAGACAGAAAAGTATGGTGTGAACACAGGGAAAAGAGTCTAGGCCCCCCTAGAAGCAGAGAGCAGTTGGGAAGATTGAGAGAAGACCACAGAAAAGGAAGAGAATGGCAGAGTCATCACCAGAGCTGATGGCTGGATCAAGTAAGACATGTGAGGGGACCAAACGACTTGAGCAGGAAGCAAGATTTTGTGGTGATGGAAAGGGCCATGTGGGAAGTCCAGAATGAGGTAGATGATGTGGCTCAATAAGGTGGAGGGATATCTGAGAGATCTTGTTGAGGTCAGGGCAATGAAGGTATATGGAGCAGATGGATTGACCTCCAGGTCAGACTTTGAGGGGTCGAAGGTAGAGCAGTAGAAGACTGAGATAGAGAAGGAGATGTGGAGATTGCTGAAGGAGGAGATAGAAGTGGGAATAGAGAAGATTAAGGGGAATGACAAGGATGATAGCAGGTCTGACAACTCCACTGTGTAAATATGAATGGACTTGATAATGTAATGTGGGGCTGTGATCAAGTCTGGAGTGACTAAGCAAAGTATGATCTGGGCTTGTCCAGATAGTTGGCATGGAAATCTGCAATGAGTTCAAAGGCATGTCTGAGCTCTGTGGCTGACAGCCAGGAGGTCTTGTCATTAGTACCTTCATAGCCTGACCATCAGACTAGATAAAGCAGCTTACAATTTCATAGTCTAGTCTATCTTGGAGTTGAGGATTTCAATTTCATATTTGAGTTCATCTTCAATTTCAACTGGAGATGGCAGAGTTTGAGTCTAGTTTGGAATTATGTTTGAGATACATAGATGGTTCCAATTGAGAAATGTGAAAGACAGGATGTATAGCCTTTATGGAATTGGGAAGTTGAAGTGTGAAGAAGTATGTATCAGCTTGTGCTACTATAGTGTAAGATCTGAGATTCTTTATGGACAGCTTCTTGAATGGTTGGGTAGACTGGAAGTACTTGACCTTGATGAAAACCTGATCACTGACTTTGAAGTCCAGTGCCAGAGTCTGTCTGGCATTTGCAAATCCTTGATAGCATTTTTGTACAGCAGCCATTTCCTTACAGACTAAACTATGATATGCACAACAAGGAACTCCTTGCCATTCATGAATGCTTCATGGCTTGGAAACATTACCTAGAAGCTCCAGTACTCTGATCGATATTGTAACTGACCATGTGAATCCAATCCCATCACTTCTGCCCACCTCAATAATTGAATTCCTTTGATTCCTACTGGACCATTAACTCCAATGGTTTCCTCTGTCTGGATGACTCTCAGACACCAAAGATCTCTGATTCTGAATACTCCAGCATAAACATGATCATCCAATCTTTGGACATTTTAGACAAAACTGCATGCTTGCATGCTAGAGTTGATCCACAGGAAATACACCTGGCCTGGCATCTGGACATTCGTCAAGGACTATGTGTCCTCCTGTACTGACTGCATCCATGCCAAGATTCCTAGACACAAGCCTTATAGACTGCTCATGCAATTCCCCATTGCTGAGAGGCCCTGGAATTCCACTTCCATGAACTTCATTGAACAACTCCCAGTCTCCTCCAGACATATCACAATCTTGATTGTCATTGACCACCTATTCAAACAATACATTTTCATTCTGACTGACAACAAGGTGATATCCCTAGAGTTGGCAAAACTATTCCTCCTTTATGTCTTTTTCAAGCATGGAGTCCTATTTCACATCACCTCTGATCAAGGTATGGAGTTCATCTTCCACTTCTTCCACTCACTTGGTAAAGCCCTTGACATCTGGCTTCATTTTACCTCTGGTTATCACTCAAAAGGAGATGGTCAAACAGAATGCATGAATCAGACCCTGAAACAGTATCTCTGAAATACCCAAAGCCCACTTAATGAATTAGGCTTGTACTCAACACACCAGAGACATAAAGGGAAGGATGGGACTGAGGTAGAGAGCTTTGGGGAGAATCCAAAGTGAACTAGACTAGGTTATATATTGCAATATTTTAGACCCATAACACTACCCCTTCTTAAAAATTGACTTCCAGGTGATTCAATGGAACAGAGCACAGCTCTGTCAGGTTTTTCAAATGCTTGCTGAAGAGCAAGGAGAATCAAAGAGGATCAATAGAGAGGGCATGTGGTGCTGCCAGATGAGAATGATGAAAGTTGGAAACAATGGCCTTGGCATTGCCCAAGTTAGAGCATGGCTCCCAGGTATAATCAGTATCATCATAACTCTTTCAATGCACCAAGTATTCCAAGACATCCTTTTTATATCAACTATCCACAATGTAATTCATCTCCCATTTGTTATCATGGTCCTCAGTGACATTGACCAGGTTGGGGTTAGAGACAGGTTGGCCCTCAAGGTGCTCCTTGTATGGCTTCACATGATCTACATTAACCATGGGGTGGATCTTCATACTCCATGAGAGCCGAAGCATAACAGCATTTGGTTCTGCCAATGTGGTGATGGTGAAGGGACCAAGCCATTGCTCAGTCAACTTCCAGGAAGCATATGTCAAGCACAGGTTAGAGGTACTGAGCCAGACTTGCTGATCCACTTGATATTCCAGCACAGCGGAACAGTGTTTGTCTGCCTGAGACTTCATGCATCCCTGGGCTTGAGCAAGATTGGCTTTGATATGATCAAGGATCTTGACCATCTTTGTAACAAAGGAGTCTGCAGCTAGTGTGGTAGTAGAGGGGTGGAGAGTGCCAACTCCCATCCTAGGCACATAGGATCTAGTGACCTCAAATAGTGCCTTGCATGTGAAGGCATGGGTTTTGTTATTAATTGAATACTGGGCAATGGTCAATCAGCCCATTGATCTTGTTTTATAAAACAGTATATACAGAGGAACTTCAGAACCTCCTTGCAATCTCTAATTGTCCATTGGTCTGAGGGTAAAACACTATGCTAAGCTTGATATCAATACTAAGAGCATTATTGATCTTCTTTACAACTTGCATGACAAACTGCAGACCTTAGTCCAAAGTAATAGATAGGAGAAGACCATAATGCTTCTATACATTTGCCAGGAATAGTCAAGTGGTATCTAAGGCTGAGCACTGCTTTGTGCAAGGGATCAACTTGACTTCTTTTGAGAAGTGGTCCACAACCATCAAGATTATATCATACCCATGGGATACTGGCAGATTTATGTACTGTATAATGAAATTGGCCACAATGTTTTACCATGGTCCCTCAAGGACCAGTAAGGATTGGAGTAGCCTGCTTGGAGCTGTGTTGGTTCCTTTGAACTGTTGACATATGTTGCATCAAGCAATGTAATCCTTGACCACAGTAGCCAGTCCAGGCCACTAGTAGGAACATTGTACAAGCTTCAATATCTTTTCCACACTCAGATGTCCTGCAGCCAGGATATCCAGAACATAGATCCAGTTGTGGGAATCATGGAGGAGTCCATCCTCTGCCTCATGCACATGGTATTACTATGTGAGGTGTCAACATTCAGCTTCTAAAACATTATATAAGGTCAGAAAGATTTTATGTTTTGTGAAAGCCCCTTCATCCATGATAATGTAACTGCAAATCTTGTCCAGGGAAATGACTAATAATCCTTGATTGTCATTTTCAATTCCAATTGCAAGATCTTCTTGTCTAGAGAGTGCATCAGCCTTGACCATAGAGACTCTGTGCTTATGGATTCAAATAAGATTAAATCTAGATAGGTATTGTGTACAGCACACTTGTCAACAGTTGAGCTCCTGTCTCATCAT
>JBBPUA010000655.1:0-13933 GCA_038094355.1 Afroboletus lepidellus | reverse complement strand
CCGATACACCATTCTTGTCAATCCCACAGGAAAGGCTGGTAAGTTTCGTGCTGTAGATTGGGTTGTCGAGTCAAACAACTGTGATATTAAGGTACCCCATCCTGTGGTCAATTACAATAACTAAATTTTTAGGTTACTTTTGGAGGTCATGGCTCTAACTACACGAAGCAACGAGTAATTGATGAATCACCATTGATCGACATCTACCGTAACTGCCATGTGAATATGGATCAGAATCTGAGCATGGCAAGCCCCATGATAGCGCATGCACCTCCAAATCTCACAAAAACCCTCGAGTGTTTGATGTCATACATGCAAGAGCACCAATCAAACAAGTATATCAGTGTGTGGAAAACATCCTATGCTATTCCCAACACACTAGATCGAGGCCAAAATTTGCTATATACAGCTACACAAGACAGCGTGAATGAGGAGGTGACTGAACGAGTAGGAAGCAGTACGATCGAAGAGGAGGATCTAGTAACAATGGATATGTAGTAGTTAGTCACTGGCTTGATACATTTCGAGACACGTACACCATACCTCAAACCATTTGATGACCAGCCTGAGAATCCACCACACCCAACAACTTGGAAGGCCGAGTATTTTCATCAAAACTCTGAACCATCGATGGATGCAGTGGCAACATTACATCTTGAGAGCTGTTTGACAGATGCATCTTGCAGATATAGTTGGATGCTATTTGCACTTGTGATCAGTACTAGTAGTGAGGTCAGTCGAGAAAATAAACTTTACATATGTGAGTCTGGGATCCACAAGCGCTGCATTGGCGCTTGGTGGGAGCACGGTGGCTAGATGCCATTGGAGCAGATGTGATGCTGGGGACATTGTGTGGTCGTAGCAAAGTGTCAGCAAGCACAGTTGTAGTAGGAAAAGACAGTAGGAGTTGCGGATTTGCCAGAGTGATAAGAGAGACAATTTCTTCCCAGTGTTCTTCGGCCCCTCCCCACTTCGTCTCCTTGATAAGATCATCCTTCGTTTTGATTTTGGAATAGTGTGCACAGTCAACAATCCACTGGAGAATGTCATTCGACATCACGTGGCTTGCACCAAAGTCGGTTAGATAGGCAGCACCAAACTTTCAGATGGTGATGTCCTTGCGAAATGAGTGAAGGGCCTGCTTCAAGTCCATGTTACGGGTGCTGGCTGAGCAGTCTTTCAGTTGTGATCATGCGGGTGCAGCTAGGGCTTTGATAATATGGACACGAGCGAAGTTGCAGAAAAGGGTAGGGTTACACAGCTCACAACAGATGTTCGCTGGCTCGACTTTACACCGTGAGCACCCGTGAGTGTAGGTTGGATCACATTCAAGGTGATGGGAATCTAAATAAGTGAAGCAAAGTTAGAACACCTGTTCTCATGCATTGTATATATGACGGCTTCGACTCTCACTCACCAAGACTGTTGTTCCCAAAGAACAGTATAATTGGAAGCCTGAAGCACTGAAAGTGCCGTGCTGCTGCATTAATGAAGTCATCCTCAGCAGGGCCCAGCTCATCACCAACCCGTTTAGTTCGTTGTCCTCCCTTTATCTCACATTTGCAATATTCAACAATTTGCCGCAGATCCAAATCCACTAACTCCTCCAACTGGCCTTGTGTGTTGGTTGCTACCACTGATGGTGTTGTTGGTGCAGTAATCGTATTTGATAAGTTTTACGTGCTGCACTGATGTCGTTTTTTTGAAACAGGCTCATTTCCTGTTACTTCTACTGTGCTTCGTTTTTTCCGGGCTTCCTTGGCCACTTTCTTTTCTTTGTTCTCCGCTCTCTTTGACCTATTGTGATCAAAGAACTTGGATTCTGTGAAAAGTACTGCGGTAGCCTGGCAGTTCGGATCACGGGCTCCATGACCAAATCGCTGCCAAAGAGAACAAAGATCACATGTCATGCGCCATTGGATGATGATGTCTATGTCAGGTAAGTCAATCCCCTGTCAGAGATCCCAACATTCAGCATACTTGATTTCACATGTACGTTTGTCCCCTACCATCCCAAACGAGTCCGTGCAGCAAAGACCAAAAATATTGCCTTCTCGTAAGTAATCAGTATGTGCTTCACGGAACTGAGGAGTCATGTTGGCATTAAACCACACAACATATAGCTTGTCTTGATGTGTGGTGGGAAGCCGAGAACATAGAAAGTTGGCAGCTGCCATTGATTCTCCAATGTCATCAAAAAAAACAAGGAATTTTGGAGGTTTTTTAGGGGGTGATAGATCATCAGGTATCAAGAATGTGAGGTCGAAAAAGGTACGAAGGGGGTATTTGATCTCGCGTACACTGAGATGAATGTTGGGCTGGTCATTAGAATGGTGGATTTGGAATGTCTGCTTGCTTAGTTGCAAGATATCAGTGATGTCGTCGAGTACAGAGGTGTAGAGTGTGGCTGAAGTGACGAAGTAGGGTATGGATGATGGAATGAGGTATTGAAGCCGGCCAGCTTGCTTGTACTCAGGTCGGAAATCCCCCCATCTAGTGATACAATGGGCTTCATCCCAAACTATGCTGATGATGCGCGAGGTGAACTGTTTGCTTTTCCAAAGGGTCTCAAAACCACCATTGTCTTTCATGAGTGTTTCAGGGTTTGTGATGATAACACAATACTGTCCATCCTGGATAGCCTGGAAGAGGAGTTCTATTAGTTCTAACTTGATTAAAATATGTAGATATTATACTTTGAAGTTTTCGGATGTGGCAGTCTCCCCTGTTAAAGAAATGGCTTGAATCCCAACCTTTTGAAGATTCTCGACATTTTGAAAGTCTAATATGTTCAATGGTGCAACAACAATTTGAATCCCCTCAGGCCGGAATAGCAAGGGCATCCAAAATATTAATGTTTTGCCTGAACCTGTTGCAGAAATGGCCACAATGTTCTGATCACCCTGAAGGATTGCCTGGGTAGCCTCAATTTGCCATAGGCAAGGTCGTTGACCAAACTTTGCATGAGTTCTTGTTCATATTTCAGCAGGTGATGGAACCTTCTGAACATCCGGCATTCTTGAATCTTGATCGCTTGCCAAAGCTGGTCAGCAGAAGCAAAATTACTATTTTCAGGAGGCTTCGCAAGTGCATGACTGTTGTCCCACGACGTCAGTCGCTGCAAATGGAATCAGGAGGGGGTCGCAACTTTTGTTTACAGATGTTTGATTCCAGCGGTCGTGGAGAGGATGGAGGGGAGAAAAGTTGTGGGGTTTAAATTAGTACCTAATATGGTCTATTAGGATATGTATCTACCCTACTAATGCTACTAGGATGGGGCCCTCCACCCTCGAAACGTCCGCTGGGAAGGAGCATGCCTTCACCTCTGCTCTGATCCTTGTCCACTGGTTCCTGGATGCTTCGCTCATTGTAGAGATGCCTTGGACTATGTCATCACTGATACTCCCCATTCCCAAGAGGCCCTGGAATTCCATTTCCATGGACTTTATCAACCAACTCCCAGCCTTCTCCAAATATACCACAATCTTGATTATTGTCAATTGACTATCCAAATAATGCATTTTCATCCTAACTAATGACAAGGTGACATCCCTGGAGTTGGCAAAATTATTCCTCCTTCATGTCTTCTCTAAGCATGGAGTCCTGTCCTATGTACATCACCTCTGACCAAGGCATGGAGTTTGTATCCCATTTCTTCCACTCACTTGGAAAGGCTTGAGCCTCAACATCTGGCTCCACTTCACCTCCAGATACCACCTGGAAGGAGACAGTCAAACAGAATGCATGAACCAGACTCTAGAATAGTATCTCTGAATTTATTGTAACTACCACCAGGACAACTAGTCTGAACTCCTGCCACTTGCAGAGTTCGCATACAACAATGCTCTGAACATGACCACGGTGTACTAACAAGGGCTACCATCTGGAAATGACTATGCACCCCAAGTGCGATCTCATCTCCACTTGAGCACAGGAGTACTCTGTGGACCTCAACTTCCTCCATCAATTCTTTCATGAAGAAATGGCTGCCATGCAGCAATGCTATCAAGGATCCGCAGATGCCAAATGGACTCTGACGCTGGCCTTCAGAGTTGATGACCAGGTTTTCATCAAGGCCAAGTACTTCTGGTCTACCCTACCTTCCAAGAAGTTGTCTGAAAAGAATCTCAGACCTTACATCATAGTAATTCAAGCTGGTATGCACTCCTTCACACTCTGGCTCCCTGACTCCATGAAGGCCATATACCTGGTCTTCCATGTGTTACAATTAGAACCATCTGTCCCAAACACAATCCTGAACTGGACTTAAAGTCCACCACCTCTGATCAAAGTTGAAGGTGAACTCAAGTACAAAATCATAGAAATCCTCAACTCCAAGATAGACTGTAGATGATGGAGTTGCAAGCTGCTGTATCTAGTCCAATGGTCAGGCTACAAAGGTACTGATGATGAGGCATCCTGGCTGCTAGCTATCTTGGATCCAAACTCATTGAAGACTTTCATGCCAACTATCTGGACAAGCCCAGACCTTACTCTGCTTAGTCACCCTGGGCTTCCAATTGCAGCCTCACAGTACATTTTCAAGTCTGTTCATATTTGCACAGCAGAGTTATTGGACCCACTACCATCCTCATCGTTCCCTCACTCTTCTCTATCCATGCCTCTATCTCCTCTCTCAACAATCTCTGCATTTCTTTCTCCACCTCAGGCCTCTTCTACTCTATCTCCAATGCCTCGAACTCCAAACTGGGGGCCAATCCATCTGCTGTATAGACCTCCATCACTTTCAACTCAATGAGGTCCCCCAAATATCCCTCCACCTTATCCAGACTCTATTGCTGAAGCTTGTTTTAGACATCACACACAGCCCACTGCATTGTTGCAAAACCCCACTTGAAGACCTGCTCAAGTCCTCTGGTCCCCTCATGCACCTTGCTCAATCTGGCCACCAGCTCCAATGACAACTCTGCCATCCTGTTTCTTTTCTGTGGCCCCCCCTCAAACTTCCTGACTGCTCACTTCTTTCAGGGGTGCCTGGACTCTTCTCTTCCATGCTCACACTCCACCTTCCCATCTTGGAATGCCATGCATGCTATCAACTTTCCTATGCACTCTTGCTCTTGTCACTCATACTGAACCAACAGAGATGTCAAAATCAGGATTGGAGACAATAGATTGCCAAAGGAGAGATCCTTATAGTGTAGTCAACCAGAGTGCTCATAGAAGATGTTAGAGGATAAGGCAAGGAGAGTGAAAGGGCAGAGGTTCTTCTCAGAGATCAAAAATGGCTGTGCCCTCTCTAGACTCATGGCTGTGCCATGACATTACTATGATATTAATATGACATCATGCCTCATCTTTTTAATTTATGATCTATGCTTTCCATTCAAGACAGATCTAGGGGCTATTCTATTATGCTTCCCTTCTATTCCTTTCATTTATGATCATATAGGCTCTGGAAGCCTAATGATCTATGGATCTAGGGAAGGACATTGCCACTGTAGCATAGTCCTAGATAATATTGCAATATAGGTGTTGGATAGCTACAGTAACCAAGGAGGGCTGGCTTGAGTTAATCTCCCAGTCTAGTTCACTTTGGAGTTCCTCCCAAAGCTCTCCATAGTGTCCTACTTCAGTCCCCTCCCCCTCTCTATGTCTCTGATGTGTTGAGTGCAAGCCTAATTCCTTAAGTGGACTTTAGGTGTTTCACCAGCACTACCATCCAAGAACACAGCAATCTGTTTGTGGCACACTCCTCCAACTAGCAAAAATCATTGTCACTAGTCATCTCAAAGGCCTCTTCAAAGAGATTCATGAACGTGTCACTAAAATGGGTGAGAAAATGCAGGTAGAAGTGTATTATGAACTTATGAGATTAGCATTCTGCTCTGTACCAGAGACAATCTCTTACTTCAGTTGAAGAACCTTGTGTAACTGTCTCTTTGCAATAGGAGGGGACTGCACAAGGGAGAGAGATTATGTAGGGAAGAGGGACTGTGCAGGCTTCTATTGTAAGATATGGGAGACTTCCTTTGCAACTCTTTCCATAGTGGCTGAGTCAAATGGCATGAGACTTGAGACTATACTCACAGTCACAGGCTGGCTGATTCATCTCCTGAGGGGGAAAACAGTGTTTGATGGACAATAATACAACCATATACATATTCACCAGGTCTAGGGGAATTCTGGGGCCAAGAAGCTGTGTTGCCAGATTCCAATGCCAGAAATGTTGAAACTAAGATTCTGCATTCAAGTGAGCATGTTAAGTCTAGCTCACTGAATCCTGATCAACCAAAGCCATTTGGGTCTTCATAGCCTCCTCTACCATTTTTGAGTTCTGCTGAGTGATCACAGAATCCTGGTCAGTCAGAGCCATTTGGATCTTCTTAGTCTCCTCTGCCATTTTTGAATTCTGGTTATTGACCTCTGACTTGAGTCATGAGTCATATTGGGTGAAACAATCTAAAACCCAACTAGAAATCAGACAGCACTTTTTAAACCAAGAGGAAAATGGAGTGACTAAGATGGGACACTCAAAGGCTTTGGAGAAAACCTCGAAGTGAACTAGACTAAAGGAGTCCAAGCCCAGCTACCCTGGGTATATACAGTATAGTGAACACTAATTGTATGTACATGTATGGGTTCTACCCTAATACAACCAGCTGATTGATCAACCTCAACAAGTATAACTTTGAAACTAGACTGTAACCCTTCCTAAGCAAATAACAATGGGATTGAAGGAT
This sequence comes from Afroboletus lepidellus, assembly GCA_038094355.1. Classification (NCBI taxonomy): domain Eukaryota; kingdom Fungi; phylum Basidiomycota; class Agaricomycetes; order Boletales; family Boletaceae; genus Afroboletus; species Afroboletus lepidellus. Next base: position 7,229 of record JBBPUA010000655.1, on the reverse strand, counting down.
GTATGTGTACCATTGCTATGTTGTCCATTGCCTCCATTGCATCTAAACTACAGATAACAGACTTTCAAGAGTTATATGTGATCATCTAAGAATCACATAGGATTTAAAGTGCTGGACTTTTTTTTTGATCAAGCTTGACCACATTCATGGATGCACTGTGGTCTACTGAGCTAGCAGACTAGACTGTAATGCAGATGTAAGGGGATAGTAGGTGTATGGCAGAATGTAAGACTTACACTGAAAAGTAGTTTGCAACCCAGTATCATCCAACAGTTCAATGCCACCAGATGATAGACCACTCACAGACAGGGGTGATTGTCAAAAATTGACTGAACATGGGATCAGCAAGAAGATCACATTGAAACATGTAGATAATTATATTGGGGCTCGCCTTCCACAAGATCTTTGTCATCATCTATCTAGGTCAAGTGAACATGATCTGGCTTGGAAAATGAATTAAGAAGGTAGTTCACAAGTTGAAAAATGAGAAAAATAATATAGTTTTGTTGGACTTTACACTTACTGAGAGTTTTATATCTGTCCTGATGTGAATCAAAACTGGTCATAATAGTCACAATGATTGCACAGAACAAAAGTCCTGTGATCAATACTGGTTACAATAACCACCACAATGACAGTTGAAAATTGCTGCTCACCTTGATTAGCAAATTAGTAGCTATCACAATATAAACAACAATTGAGCAAGCTGTGAGCCCAGTACTAGGCAATTAATATGACATACAGGAGGAATGCACTTCAAGAATGGCACAACACATTGGTGCATAGGATATGATGATGGGATAGGACTAGCAATCAATAGCAGTATACAATCATATAGGAAACACTTCAAAATTATACATGGGATAGAGTGATTCAGTACATCACTTTGAGAGGAAATGAGATTCACTTCATTGATAGCTTGATTGATTGTCTTTCACAAGTAATAAAATGTAAAAATACTTCTTGGATATATGCCCTCCTTGAGGAGTCACAAGATAGTGGATTCAGCATAAGAGTCATTAGCTTGAGAAAAGCAGTCAGCCAAGTATGGCAAGTCATCTAAGTGCATCCAGCTCAGAAAAGAAATATAATCCTAAAAATGAAACTTGAATTCAAATGAAGATTGAAAAGAGAAAGTGATTGAAGTGGTAAGTTCACAAGTGCTGATAAGGTGATTGGTAGAGCAGGGGAAGCAAATAGAATCAGCAATTCCAGTTTCATCAACTGTAAGTTCATCTTCATATGATATATGGTCCTGGGAAATATGTGGTGAACAGAATGAATGGACGATGCAAAGAATACAGAAACTTCAATCTCTCAATACCCAGAGGACATGACATCTGCTAAAAGAGCACTGGTGACATTGGGACTGAATTCTGCCCTACTGAGATTGATATAGAGTGACATGCCCAGCTCTGATAAGGACTGGAGATAGAGTGAGAGTGTGTGGAGGTGATGACTAGGTTTCTCCTTGAGATTGTAGTATAGATTGGCAGGGGTGTTGAAAGAACTCACACATCTCCATAGTAATAGCACATTGCATGTCTCATAATCTATATCCATCCAGAATGCATCAGGATAAAAAGATGTTGTAGAGAAGTAGTAAAGAATAGTGAGCTCCCTGAAAGGTATCAATACCTGGCTAGCACTCCAAAGGCTGTCTTGAAGTAGATAGGAAATAATTGTCTCAAGCAACTTGGTGGCAGAGCTAAGATGCTGGTAGCATTCTTCAAAATGATTAAACACAGCCTATATTGTCAACAAGAAATCACACTTATATTGGCATTGAAAGGTATCATTGCACAACATGAAGTTAAAATGTAAGGCAAAGCTGGCAATGGTTCAGAAGTACAGCATGAGATCTTGATTATCTGTATCATCTTCATTTAAGTTTATACAATCAACTTATGGTTATTGTTTGGACCCATCCTCTTTGCAAATGTCATAGGCTTTGGATGAGCTGTCCTATGGTCTTGTCAAAGATGGGTATTATCCCATTTTCCTCTCCACCAATGACTACTTTTCCCTTTTTCATGAAGACCATCTGTTTTAGATATCATTTTGTCAGCTTACTTTCATATGATCAAACACAGGCCCATTGTCCAGGTGATGCAAGCTGAACCCACTCATAGTGTTGTCTATGACAAAGTAGCCACCCTTTGAATCAAGGACAATATCACCACTGCAACCAAGGGTTCATCATGAGTTCATAGTCCAATGATGGAATTCGTGATTCTGGCTTACATCATCAGCCCAGTTGATCTCATTGCCAGATCCAAGCTGTCCATACTCCATAAAATACAGTATGTCTGAGCATTTGTCAGTGTTTCATATTTATGTCACTGTTTATCAACTCACATCTCTTCATCATACATCCCAAAGGTTATGATATTATCTTTCTGAAAATACAAAGCGTGGGGAATGGTATTTGCAGACTCAATGCTAAAGATATTAGAAAGGCTGTACTTGGCATCCAATGCCTAGAGTTGAGTGCACCTATCATGTGTTCCAGTGATAATGCAATTGCTACTGTCTATGCTGTATTAACTGATACTCATGATCTCTTGTCCAGTGCTGATTCACCACACAAATATTACCTGAAACTGAGGAGAATTCATTCACTGTCAATACAAGAGGAGAAATCCAAGCCCAGTGCTGGAGCAGAGCACTTCTCAATTGTCTTGTCAAGGCAGCCAGGTCATACAAGTAACAGGATCACCAAGATCCTACATGTGCATAGGCTTCAGAAGTTGGAAGGCATGTTGTATGTCCCATATTTGCAATCCATAAAATCCTACAGAGTATCAATCTGCAATGTGAAGGGATCAATAGCCTACCACTGCTAGCGAGTAAGCTTCCAGAGTTTGAAACTGCCAAGCACAGGATTGCATCATTATGTTCATTCAGATAACTTGCTGGCTTGTACTTGTTAGAGGATTTCAACATCACAAGCATTGGTGTAGATGAGTAACATTGGAGCATTCTATGCTGGTAAAATATGTCTCAGTCAAATAAATTCACACTTGATTTATTGTTCTGCATATAGTGTGGTTTGTTTCCAGCAATCATCATACAAGTTATATTATTGTTCATTGAATAGAGGTCATCTGTTATCAATTCATCAAGGTTGTGTGTGGTCCTACTCTGGGTTATGTCCAGGTGGTACTTTTGGATCAACTTGTATGTAAAATGCTGTTCAATGGTTGTAAGTGGAAAATAATGTTATTCACACAACTAACCTTTAGTTTCTTGAAACTCAGTTTCTCCCCAGCCAAGTCATTCCTTGGGATTGTATCCACTGTGACCAGGTTGTCCTACTTCTCTGATGAGCTTGAGGATTTTGGTATTGTCCTCGAACTCAGTGAGGTGCTGCTATGTAAAATATCTACCAGTAGTTGACACTTATCAATTCTACCTAGTGATACCAAGGATCCATGGGACAGCAGTGCTTATTGGTATGTGTATTCAGACCTTGAACTTTAAGATTGACCAACTTGTCAGCAGTGTTAGCAAAGTTCAAGGCCAATGAAGATGCAGCTGTGCTGCTTCTTGGAGCCTCCTCAAAGATCAACACCCTCCCAGAAGCATCAGAGGGAGAATATTGATCTAAACCTGCAGCACTTCCAACTGGCATTGGGATGGGGAAATTTGCATTGATCCCAGTTGGTGAGCATGTTGGCAAGATTCATCTGATTGCAAAATATCGGAGAAAGCAACAGAATGTGCGATTACAGAAACTTGGTTCCTGTGTGATCAAATTTGTCCAGCATACTCTCATATTTACTAGCCCTTGTACTTGTATTTTCCCACTTACAATAGATAAGTTCTGCTTCATGAGATGCATAGCGGACTACAAGTGCCAAATAATTGCTTGAACATCAACCCAATCATTGGCCTCACATCATGATCTCAACTTGATGTAGATGAATGTGAAGATCAACCAGCTATGTGTCAAGGAGAACCAACATCTTGTTTCTATCCATACCATGTCAATTCCGTGGAATATGAAACATATTGAGATACACTGAGCAATCAAAATGCAATCAGTATGTCATACTCTAACCAGAGAGACTAGGTGATGCTCATAGTGATCATTTTGGGCAATATTACAATGGGTCAAGTTGGTGGATCAAGATATCAAGCTTAAAGGAAAGCAAAAATGCACTGCTCAGAAAAAGAAGAAGTGATTACAACTCTTGCCAGATGATTGGGACTTTCTGGAGCAGTTTTGTATCATCCTTGTGATGCTATATCCCACAATATCCACATTTATTTTCTACTTATGGCCTGTCTAATGTTGACACTCTTATTTCAAAAAAAAAGTGTTCCAATGATTTGCCAGATACTTCCCACTATACAAGATGTTAGAAAAGCATCTTGAAGAGCATGTTGGGAAAGTCTCAAAGTGGCTACAGCTACACTACAACCTCAAAAGTGTCCTTTCTGGTTTAGAGAAGCTCCATGACCACTTGGACAAGAATTTATTCTTGGCATTCATGTTTGCACTCAAGCAGTATAAGTGCAAATACAACCAGCATGGGAACTAGTCAAAATGAGGTAGAAGTCTATTTGAGTGACATATTCCCTTGAACATCTGCCACTGATATTCCATGAAGACTAAGGACACTACACACAGATATAAACAAGACTGATAAAGACAAGTTGGGCAGAATTCCACATACATACATACATCACTCTCCTTTATTTGCTTGGAAATTATAAGGTGAGATTTGAATATGCCAAATACCATACCAATATGTGAGGATTTCTAAAACTTGGTGGAATGGCAAGCCATTGTCAGTAATGATTTTGAAAACAGGTTCCCCCAATGGCAAAGGAGATCTTTGAAGATAAATGCAACCAGCACTGAGCTGTTCTCAGACCACAATAGCCACCATTTGGGATATGTGGTCAGAGTAAAATTGGCCTGGATAATGTACTGATATCCACTGGAGGAGGGCATCAACATTGTATCAATATAAACTTTGTGAAAAAGAATGCCAACAATTGGGAAAGTTGGGGAAATATGAAAGTGTGCCATTTGTGCAACTGGCATTCATGGCAAGTGAACATATACCATTTGATATCATCTGTCAGCATTGGCCATCAAAAAAGCACAGGAGCAGCCAGGTTCAGACCAAATAGACACCTTTGTGCCCAAGGTCATCATGGGCCTCCCTAACAAGTCTGAACCACTTGTGCTCTAGCACCCCAAGTTGGTGACAGCCATGAGGCTCTACACCACAGTGACTCAAAAAATGAAGAATTTAGTTGCCAAGTTCATGAAAGTTTGAAACTTGGCATCAGAAAGATTGTTGCACCACACTCAGTTCTTGAGAAATATCTGAATTGACCTGAGCTGAGCCTCCTCTGCTAGTGCCTGCACAGAACATGGGATAATGTTGGCATCTGACAAATTGTTGGATGGCTCATGAGAGGAAGAGAAAGCAAGAACCAATAAATAAAAAAGAGACAGCTGAGGCCAGTTTATCACAGAGAGTATCAGGGCTGAGATTGACCAAAGACAGGTGGAGATCTGAAACAAAGGGGTAATAGATACTGGCAACATCAGGTGAGGAATAATCTGATCATTTAGAAGGGCAACCAGAAATACATAGGCTCAGTGTAGTCAATTTTTGACATTGTCATCTTTGAGGAGGGGGACAGCAAGGAAGTCCATCAGGGCTGGTGTGTCATGTAGTAGGAATGTGTTAGAGATTGAAGTGAAAGAGGTAGGACACCAGCAATCTATCAATTTATGGTTGCACTTTATGATCTCATCCTTAAGACACTTGCAGTCATAGAATTCTTCTAGGCATTTCCCCATTCAAAAGGAAACACCCTTCTGAGTCCTCAGAGGTTGGATCAATAGTTGGACAATTGCAGTAAAATTCAGAATGAAAATTCATATGACACTGCATTACCAAGGAACCCTTGGACCTGCATCAGGTGGGCACACTTGGGCTAGTTCTTAATCTTCCGGACTTTAGCCTCATTGTAGGTGCTGTAAAATGCGGTGAACAGTGACAAGATGATTCCAAATAAATCTTTGAATTCCAAAATTCTCAGGAATTGTCAAATATGTCCTGTCCATTTGGCCACTAGTTTATAAACAAAGAAATGAGATACTGGATCAAAAGAAAAGACAGAGCAAAAGGTGGCAATATGGGCCAGTGTGAATGTGCAATGAAAAGATGAAATAAAACAATATTTAGAGGACTGAACTGGTCTTCAGAGGCTTGAGAGTGACAGAGTGAGAAATACAAAGATGTGGATGAAAATAAATTAGCTTCTCCCTGACATTCTGGTGGATCATTGATATTTAAAAACCTCACTCAAGGCCAGACTGGTGTGTGTTATAGACAGTCCATCCCTGTGGACCAGGAAGCCCACCATCCAATGGCAAGTGGGCAGTTTATATTCCTTGCCCAATTTCGGATCATGGAGCCTTACTGTCTGTTCTGCAGCAGGGAAGTCATCACGCACTTAACAAACAAAGGAATGGTTGGCTGAGCAAGAGATCAAAATTGGCCTGAGGAACAACTTGGACCTGCAAGCAAATCTTGCCTGAGCAAAATCAAGTCAGAGATTTTCAACCACACTGAGCATCACCTTGATGCTGATGTTAATGTTTGACATAGTGATGATATCATATGATCAGAGCAAACAGAAAGGCTGCACTGCTCCCATACCCATTTGGACATGGCTACAATCTTGGAACCGAAGTTCAGAATCCCAACCTTAGCAAAAAAATTGATAATAAAGAAAAGGCCAGATGAGTATGATAATGATGAAATGCTGGTTGACAGTGATAATGGCTGGGTAGGCAAGTTAGAAGAAATGAGTTCTGATGAGCAGCATGAGCTCCAATGCACACTTGTGCCAGTGAAGAGAGTGCTCATCAAGGTGAGTGAGTGTTAAGTCCGGTCCCTCCGGATCAAGTCCGACGAGACTTGGGGTTGGATGAAGTAGTGGAGAGGGCGAGGGTGGACCGGTAGTACCGGAGTCGGAGACGGAGGGGGCCGTCCTCGGAGTCGGGGTCAGAGTGAGCGCGAAGGCTCGAAGTCGGAGTTGACTGGATGTAACTTTGTTGATATTAGACTAAGGAATAGTACATCGGAGCGTAGGGTTTAAATACTCGGAGAGAACAAGAGAAACTATTCGGAGTTATATACTGCGGATGATGAAGACGGATACGGAGGAAGGATTACCGGAGCGATACACCGGAT
>JBBPUA010000654.1:0-13948 GCA_038094355.1 Afroboletus lepidellus | reverse complement strand
TGCATTGGCAGACGAGACGTGCGAGCGTGTGGAGAAACAGGCACCAAAAACAAGGGCGGGAGAAAAAGTCGGGAAACGTGACAGGAACGCGTTGTATAGCACCAACTCACCTTTCGACCAACGTCAGTGGCTCTCGTTCTTTTGCGGCGGTGGCGTCCACGGAAGACACGCTTTCGCGCGTTGAAGACGTGCGCGAGCTGAGCACGAGACTGGACCTCTTGGACAGGTTTTCCTTGCCGAATTCGACGTCCTTTGGACTGTCCGCGCTGGGCGAGTGCAAGTGGGGCCGTGGACTGCACGGGGCGGGCGAGGCGGGGGTATAGTACGCGATGGACGACTGTCTGCGCTTTGCAGGGGCCATGCTCGCCCTCCTCCTGTGGCCGGGCGTGTCCAGGTCCGTCGCGACTCTGGGCAGGGACGGCATGGAGTGTTCTGCCAAGAGTTCGGATGCAGACGGGAGGTGGCATATGGAGTTGGGTCGCTTGGTCGCCCCGATGCGTATACGCGCCGTCGTTCGCGGCGAGGTGGGCGGGGAGGGCAGCGGGGAGGGCGAGGCCATGGCCGTCGTTGAAAGAGCAGGACGTCTCATCGTTGCGTGGAGACAAGTTGACGTGACGGACAATAGTCTACGAAAAAACACTAGTACATCGCGCGACTCAGTGATGCGACCCTCCGCCCTCCTTCTCGGCCTCTGCAATAAACTGCTTGATGCTGTCCATCCTGTCAGACGTCGTACGGCGCGACTCGGGCAGTAAGACGGCACACTCACAAGGCTTCTTCCTCGCTGCGGGCGACATGAGCCTCGGGTGGACTGAAAAAACGACCGCACGCACCTGGACTCGGTTTTTATGGGCACGGCGGCCTGGACGCGCTCCGCCATGGGCTTGCCCGCTGCAGGGTCCTTGTTTCCGCTCTTCATGGCGAACACGACGGCGCCGACGGTGGCCAGCGTGCCGAGGGTGAGGTACTCGTTTTTGATGCTGCGGCCGAGGATGACGCTGTCGAGCTGGTCAGCGCTGCTCGCTCGACGCAGACGGGACGCACTAGGACATGGCGATGGACAAACCCGACGCTGTGAACTCGGCTGGTGGACACTGCCCGGAAACACCCGCGCGACCCCCTGGGACCCCCTCTCATGAGCGCGCTGTCCGCCGTGCACCGCGGCGCCGCGTTCGAACGGCGCTCGCTGCAGCTGCTCCAGGCACACTTTTCGATGGCCCTCCGCCGCGTCGGGGGCAGGTCGGACGGCGGCGTCGACCTCCTCGGCTGGTGGTGGCTCCCCTTTGCCGGGCCGTCTCCGGGCGCGCTCCCGGACCCGCACGGTCTCCCTCGCAGGCGGCTCCGCGTCCTCGCCCAGTGCAAGGCAGAGCGCAAAAAGTTCAGCCCCAAGTACGTCCGCGAGATGGAGGGCGTGTGGCATCTCCACGCCCCCCCAGACGTCTACCCCACCGTCGCCCTTCTCCTCTCCGAGAGTCCCTTTTCCAAGTCCACCGTCCTCCACGCCTACCGGTCGTCGGTCCCTTTTCTTCTTGTCCACCTCCCTTGCCCAGAGTCTGATGACCGCGAGCTGGCCACAGTCACTCCCAACCCGACGCTGACCCGTCTCGTGAGCCCACTCGCATTTTGTTGGGAACGGAACCCCTCTGCCGGGTCAGACGGCAGACCAGGCTTATGGTGGCAGGGCCGTAAGCTGAGCAGTTGGGCCCCTGAACTTGCAGACTCCACGACCTGAATTGTCGCTGTATGTCTCCAGCGGATTGGATGCCTTGTCGCTCAACACTCTATATTTGTCTAGGAAGGCAACACTCGCTAGATGGTATATAATCTAGTCAATCGATGGTCTTGTCAAATACATCTTTTTCGGTCTGCACGTGAAGCGTCGGCTGCGTTCATTTCGAATGCGATGCTGTCTCACTCCGCGCGTAGCTATATGTTGTGAACGCAGACAAGGACGTGGGTGATACCTAGATCCGTCCGTGTTGGACTTGTGACATGCACTGATCGACTTGTCGCTCAGGACAGTTACTACGACAGATCCATTGGCTCCTCGCCACCCTCACCCTCCGCCAGCTCCTCCCCATCTTCCCGCCCCCGCTTCAAATGCGGATAACACAGCTCCCTCTCCTCCATCACCGCCTCCACATCGTCCTCGTTCCAGTCGCTCGTCGCCTCCCACTCGTTCTCAAACTCGATGTCCAACGCCAACTCGGCGTTCTCGCTCTCGCTCAGCGGCAGAAAGCTAGCGAGCCCATACGCGGTATACCCCACCGCACCCGAACCCGAGCCCGTCGCGGAGGCATGCGGTTGCGAAGGGTGCGACGGATGAGCTTGGGACGGCGCTTGGGGCTGCGCTTGCACCCAACGTCGTTCCCGAAGTCTTTTATGCCGTTCCCGGTCCTCTTCGATGCGCTTGAATATCTCCCCGCGTGGGAGGTGCGCATCGTTGCCCCGCAGCGCTGGTGCGGCCCCCCCGGTTTCGGCGGGTGGCGTTTGTCGGGAGGACAGGATCTGCATCACTTCGTCGATGCGCTGAGGCTCGATGATGCGTTTCGTACGCCAGTTTTCGAGGATCTAAGGTCGGCTGAGTAAGGACTCGAGAAGTATGGGCAGGGCCGCACCTGTTTCGTGCTTGTGAGGTTAGGAAGACCTTGTCGTCCGACGGGAACAACGCATTCGACGATCTGGCCAAGGTCGCGAGAGACATAGTCGACGTATAAAGACGTGTTGACTGATTTGGCGAGTCTGGAACGAGATGTCAGTGGCATGGACCGATGTCGCACAAGGAGACATACGAAGACGACTCTGCGGGGGGTGCTTGGTGTGCCTTTGCGAGCAAAGACGATTCACAGAGCGCGTCGAGGAAATAGAGAATATTGATCCGGTGGTTGATGGAACCCTGTAGTCAAAGTGAGCCAGAACGCGAACGCGTCAGACCAAGTAAGAGTTGCCTTTTGACATTCCTCGACAATGCACTCCCAGAGGTCCTCTCCACATCTCGAAAAATACTTGAGCGCATATCCAACCACTTTTTGGATCGACTGTTGCGTCCTGTGGCGCCAGCCATGGGTGAGACGTCGTCGGGGAGGGGGTGGGCAGGAACAAAGGAGATGGATTGGAAGACGATTGTCAGTCGTTTGAGCTGCAAAGACTTGGGTCAAGAGCAGAGACTCACGCGTTGAGCTTTCGGAGGAGGCCCAGGAACTGCATACGTACTTCAAACGGATCCATGACGAGTCGTCGGCGACCGAGTGGGTCTAAGATAGAGATCGGTGAGCGCTTGGGGTAGTTGTCATGTTCGTGATCGACTTGTTGTCGCTTGTTGGGCGGTCGCCGATCTTCCATAGTAAGAGTCTACCCACCACGTTTATTACTTCTGTCCGAGTAATGAACTTTGTGGGTAGGCTCTAGAAGATCCGCTTAATGCCAACCGGGACCCTGATGCCTACGGAGGACACCGCAATAGGGGAAAATACCAAGGGACAATTTGACGAGCACGATCACTCCGCGCGGAAAATGGAGCTTCACGCCCCTCGATCAGACTGATCTCGATCCCTCCCCGACCCGCAGCTGGAATAGATCACCCGACGACGGACTCGTCGGCCTCGAAGTTTGCCGGACGGTCGCGAATGGACCATCGGATGATCACATCGCGAAACGAGGCGATGATCATCGGTCCTTGAAACCACTGCAACGCAACTCTGGATCACAGCATCGAAAACTGGAACATGTAAAGCTTGACGGTCCGCGAATACGAACGGGTAGCTTTACACCGCTGTCCCGAACTTATTTCCAGCCCAGCCCAGCCGATTTGGGTGCAGCTCGGATGGCAAGCACCACCAGAAAAATAGACATGGTGAGAGTTAACTTATGGACTAGATATATCACCCAGTCGACTAAAAAGTGTTAGCTTTCCAGTACGGTGGTATTCGCTTCCGAGTCGTGAGTGCTTGTTTCACGAGGACGAGAAGGGGCGCCTTCCTCGCCACAAGCGATGTAAAACGAACGGAACTTGGGATGGCGTGAGGAAAATATCCTGCCACTCCAACCAGAGGGGTCAGAGGCAACGCGCCCAATGAGACCAAACAACGCATGTCGCTCGGCGGTCTTCGAAGTGATGCAAAAAATACTTACTTTGACTTTTCGAGAAAGCAGTGCGAAGCCATTTGAACATCAAGTTGCCGCATTACCAAACAGTTAATCCGACCTATAACTTGAAACTAGCCGTGGCACTGACAGCCACATGAGCCACTTCATTCTCTTGTTAGCTCCTCGAGTCGAGGGTCAAGCTCACTCTCTTATAGATCTCATGGGACCGAAGTCGGCGGAGTTTCATTACTCAACTGGTGCTGTGCACTGCGGCGCGCAAGTTGGAGCCATTGGCATCACGGTAGGCTGCCCGAATTAAATTATTTCATGACTTGATTATTAATTGATTGACAAGCACATTGGCAAGTAATCACCAATATCACACCGGGCGGGAGTTACTAATCTATATTCAGGGAGACATCTCGTTCTAACCTCAGCCAACTCTGTGGATGGAACCCTCTGGAGTTATGTCACGGCGATGGCCATGACTGTGCACGTTCCGTCAGCCCTGAAATTCAGGCTGCGATCCGAGCAGCGCGCGAGGAGCATAAAACGATGGAGAGTTTCATGACTCCGCGTCAGTCAGTTTACACTCGCTGATCCTTCTTCATCTGCCTCTACGATGGAACGCGTTACTCTTCCTTCGGAGACGACGCACGCGTTCCTATCCCGTGTTCCACCGCTGGATGGACTTGTCGTGGTAGTTGCGTGTATCGCTCTCTGGGTGCTGTCACGCAGGCGGCTCCACATGGCCCAACTCAGGGGCCCTCCTAGTCCGAGCTTTTCATACAGCCTCTGGATGCTACTCGGCGAGTCGTGCGACAGCGCCCCCATGTATGAATCGTGGGCGTACGAATACGGCCCTGCTTACCAAGTGCCTATAGTGCTTGGAAGGCCTAGAATCGTCTTGTACGACCCCAAGGCGATCGCGCACGTCCAAGACAAGCAAGGCTGGACGTACGCGCGGACCCCTAGGGCCAAACACTTTCTCGGCCAGATGGTACGTGTCGGTTCTGGATCGCGCCGCGTGTCTGATCGCACCATCCCAGTTTGGACCAGAATTTCTCTGGGCAGACGGCGAGAGACACAGTAGGCACGTTTCCAGGCTCGCTATGACGAGAAGACATCAGTAATGGGTTGGTTAGACAACGCGCATTGTTGGCACCGGCTTTCAGTACTACTGCGATTCGCAAGTGGACGCCAATCTTCTATGATTCAGCGCACAAGGTAGTTTCTCCACTTCTTTTGGTATTTCATCCATCCGATACCGCCGGTTTCGCTCAGGCCAAAAGAGCTTGGAATGCTCTTATTGAATCCGGAGGTGGAGATAACGCGATCGTCGAGGTGCAGAGATGGTGAGCCTCTTGTTCGTAATCCATGTTTCGTGAGGTAACGCGCATTTGTCAAGGATGGATTACATCTCGTGAGCCTTTCGTCTTGCTCTCTTGCTCTGTTTATGCCCTCTGGCAGCATCGACACTATTGGCCTTGCCAGTTTCTCACACAACTTTGGTACTCTTGAAGGGAATCACGCTGTGATCACCGACATCCGCGATGCTTTAGACGCGTTTCCCCCTATGTCTGCGCCAACCGTGAACTTTAACCTCTTTGCACAGGTGTTTCCGACCCTCGTGCAGCTTCCCACATCACGCGCGAGGTTAATGTGGAAATTGAGCCTTGCATTAGAGGATGTATACGACGTTTTAATTACTCAAACGAAGCAGCGGCTGGGTACGGGTGCAGTTGGTGATAGGGAGGAAATGTCCATCATCGGACTTCTGAGTGCGCTTCCCAATAATACAATTCCGGTACACTGACATGCCTGAGATAGTCAAGGCAGAACACGCCGAGTCAAGGTCCCGCTTGTCCAAAGGAGAGGTTCTTTCGCAGGTGGACCTAAGTGTTATGGACATCAAAGGATTCTCTGACATATTGTAGATGAAAGCTCTACTCGTTGCGGGATTTGGGACTGTTTCCGGTGAGCTCCCGCTTTACATTCAGGGAAGAATTCACTAAAGTCACCATCAGTTACTCTGACGGTAGTTCTATTTACACTTTGCGTGCCCCAGGGCTCACGCCGCTCCTGCAGTGGGCCCTCATCGAACTCGCACGACACCATAACGTCCAGACGACGCTGAGAAATGAACTTCTCGAGCATGATTCTGATCCAACCTATGATCAACTCGCCAATGACCTTCCTTATCTCGACGCCGTCATTCATGAGACCCTCCGCATCCATGCTCCGATCCGCGAAACGATTCAGCAGGTACGCTTACCATTATCTGAACAGGTCCTTGCGACCCTGACCCGCCGCCGTGCGTTCGCAAGGCCACCGAAGACGACGTGATCCCTCTGTCGGAGCCAGCGTACACGAAGACCGGCCAATTGGTCGAGCATCTGACGATCGCCAAAGGGACGTTTGTGTCGATCCCCATCGCATCCGTCAATCGCGCGACAGATTTTTGGGGCGAAGACGCGGCCGCGTTCAAACCAAGCCGATGGCTTCACGTTCCTGAAAAGGCGAGGCAAGTACGAGGTCACCGACATCTGCTGACCTTTTCGCGTGGACCGAGGACGTGTCTGGGGAAACAGTTTGCGATCACTGAGCTCAAGGTGCGTCGCGAGACCAGCTTGGTACTGGGTGCCGAGACGCTCTTGCTAGGCCGTCCTGACGGTTCTCGTCACCCATTTCGTCTTTGAACTGCGCGATGGCGTTGGGACGAGGATCTCGGAAGCGAGCGGAGAATCCCTCGCGTGGCCACGAGTGGCTGGCGAGGTCGGAGGCAAGGTGCCGCTGCGTGTGAAGCGGTACGTGGGATGATGAACAAGATGACGATTGGCCTGTTACACTGTGGAATTGTACGATGTATGGAACCGTGTGCTGCTGTCATGGACGCGCAGTGATAGGGGGAAATTTGACGCTGCACAGCCATGCGCCGATCGTTCCGCGCGGCAAATGGTATACATCCGTCCCCCTCGATCGTGGTCTCAATTGATCGCTCCATGGCCCCCAAAGTGGGAGATTTCCCCGCGGGGGTTGGAATTTGGGGGTCCTCGTGAGGTCAGCTGGATGTGGCTGATTCACCCACTAGGAGTATAAGAGGCGGGGGGTTGAGCGAGCCAGGGGCTTCACCGGCGAACCCTTTCTCCCTCCGCCCGTCATGTTCTCAACCAAACTCGCCGCCATCCTCGTTATCTTGTCATCGCTCGTCGTCGTGAACGCCGCCGTCGTCCAGCGCGATGGGGGTGCTACTGTCGTGCGTGACTCCAGATATCGCCTCGAGTACTTTGTGTTGACTGCCGCCCAAAGACTCCTGTGTCGAGCACCGCTATGTCGACCCCGATTAAGTCGACCGAGACCAAGTCGGTCCCGGTCACTCGGACCGAGTCGAGCACCCTTGCGTCGACCCCAAGCATCACAAAGTCGATCCCGGTCACTCGGACCGAGTCGAGCACCGCGAAGCCGACGCCAACTGCGGGCACGGTGAGTTGCGACGGTGTCCAGGAATGGCAAGCTGCCTTTGCAGTGAGTCCCGCGCACGCGATCGCGTCCAGCCCGAGTCCTCACCGTGGTTATAGTACAGCGCCGGAGCTCGGGTGATCTTCAACAACCAGTTGTACACGGCCAAGCAGTGGACGTACAACAACGATCCTGCCGCTCACCCTGATCAGTGGACCCTTTCTGGCACTTGCACGCAGCCGATCAATAACAAGGCCGACTGCAGTGGTGTCTCCGGGTGGCAGAACAACGTTGCGTACACCACCGGCAACCGAGTCACTTTCAAGGGCAGTCTCTGGTCCGCCGTGCAGTGGACCTTCGGCAACTCCCCCGGAGACAACTCCGGGTCGTGGCAGAATCTGGGTGTTTGCGCTGATCCTTAGGTTCTTTTCGTTCGTCGTTCTGGCTTGCCGCAGGATGTATTTGTGCCGATCCCTAGGTTTTTTCTCGTTGCGTCATTGTAGATATCTTGACCGGACCCTTATGTTGATGAGCGCCTTTGTAACAAACGCTTGTCGGACTCATTTGAATGACAAAGTTGATCACGCGATTTTTGCTTGGCCCCCGGACTCAATGAATGCCTTCGGGCGATAAATTGTCGTCGTCGGACGCTGCGAAAATGGTCCCTTCTTTCCATAAATAAAGGTGTTGCATCTTCTCAGAGGTTGTCTTCGGGAAGAAAATGTCGCCGAGGATTCGGATAGGAACGGAGTTCATATGGGGTGCACGGGGTCTCTCTGCTCCATTTTCGCTTGGCTGTGACTGCCAACGGAGGCACAAGCCACAGACCGTGCCAAATACAAGTCGCTGACCAGTGCAAGTACTGGCCCAACCGGCTCTACGGGTATCTTGTAGAACGACCTCGAACGCGAGGAAAGGTATTTTATTTCACTCGGGGCCACTGACTCACAGGTTTCGTTCGAACGAACGTCGTATCATTGTGCGCCTTGCGCCAACCTCGTGCACGGCGTTATCAAGTTAACTTGACAGCTGCTGTATCTTCTGGTGGCTGGCTTGACGCCATACAGCATCGGGCACCTCTCCGAGTCACCTGGCCGCGTCAGCGTGAGTCTTACTTGCATAATCGCTCTCGATCGATGTTCACCTCCCCGACCAGTATCAGGTGCCGGTGGCCTCCGTTTCATCCGAAATTCTCTGCAATGACCTCGCAGATGGTCCAGGGATGGCACCCAAACCCACAATTGATGCAACCACAGGCGCCTCCACCTCAGGGGTGGACAGGCAGTTGGCCGCCTGGTGGTAACGTCGCCTTTCCTCCAGGCTATCCAGGCCCACCACCAATGCCTGGCGGGGCGGCCCCACATCCAAGCTGGAACTCTGGATACTGGCAGTACAACCCAGCCAATATGCAGAACCCACAGCAACCATGGGCACCTGGCGTGGGATGGTTCCCCTTCAACCCGTACAAACGTGTCCCGAAACCGCCCTCACCAAGTTACTGGAACACCAAACTATCAGACAATGGATTGGGTCTCGAGGGAATGGTCAAGAGGTGCGTTGTGGTTCTTCTCGCTCTGGTAACCCGCCCCGCGCCTATATCGATGGTGGATCGTTTACTGACGATCGTGTTCGTTTTTTGTTCGTTTTCAGGAAGGATCCGTCAGAATATGATAGCGAGGAGCCCCATACGCCGTGGATATGGAATCCACCGAGTTTGCTGGAGAGTGCGGATCGTGCGACACCCACGCGCGATTTCAACCCCCGAAGGTCTGGATCCGTGGACTCTCGCAGCGCATCTTCGCCTACGCGGAGTTCGAGCACCCAAGCGTACAATGAAACGCCAGAGAGAAAGCATGCTTCGCGTTCCGGCTATTTGTATAGCGCTCAAGACAGTCCTGCAACCTCTGCACCAGCAAGACACAGCTCAGATCCTTCCGATTTTAGATCCAACCAGACCCCAAGTAGCATCACTGGTTCCAGTCAACGCCCCGTTCCCCATGCTGACTCGTGGCCTAGGTCCCGCTCGCAACATCCGACAGCGAGCGAGGTACCACCATATCCAGCACCCACTCCAACCATCCTCCACACTCGTTCTGCCTCGGTAGCGCAAGCCTCCTTCACACAGGAACCTGAATCATTCACCTCGAGGGGAGAGCTCCACCCCACGTTCTCGTCCAGTATCGTCCGCACGCCGACCCATTATCAGCAACCACGTCGTAGTTTGGACGAGCCGCCTTCGACGTACCGGTCACCCTCTTCCGCAGGTCATGCTTCGACGCCTTCACGTGGGCCACCTGTTCCTGACCAGCTAACAAGACAATCGTCATTACCTAATTCATCGTCTACGCGGGACGTTTACACCAGCTTTTCAGAAGACTTGTCTAGCTCATTGAACGCGAGCACGTCCTCTCGATCCCGTTCCTCCGGCGCGAATTCTCTCTCACGCAGCCGCACTGAGCCTGTCATCCCCCACCTCGGCACGATCCCCGAATCCTCGTCCTCGGCTTCGAGCGGCGAACTCTTTTTAGCGCCCCTGCGCGACACCCCAACGACGAGTTCCAACGAAACGTCGCCGGATCCGTCCCCGCGCCCGAGGGACAGACGGACGTCGCCGTATAGCAGCGTCCCACATTCCCCCGAACCCTCTCCCGGGATGTACCGCGACAATCGCCGGCCGTCGCCGTACGCGGCGCGTCATGCCCACCCGCGATCGCATTCCCACTCGCCGTCGCCCCTCGCCTCGCCCCGTATGCGTGATCCGTATGCAGGCGCCAGTACTGGCAGTGGCAGTGGCGGCGGCAGCGGTATTCCGCGACGGGGCGAGAGTAGCTCCGGCAGCAGTAACCCGCTCCCGGCGCCCCCGATCGAGCGCGCGAACCTGGAGGCGTCGCGCCCTCCGACACAGGAACGCTCGCCGCCACATTACGCGGGCAAGGTGCGTCAGGGGTTCTGGAACCGCCGCGGGGACCACCTCACGCCCAACTCGTACGTGGTGTACGCACCCCACGACCGGGCATATCCGGAGGAACTTCGGGATTATCCTGACGAGCGGGATGGGTATCAGGACCAATTTGGGACGTTTGTGGCATGGCGAGAGGAACGACCGGAGTTGCCTGCGTCGTTGCCCTGTCGTGGAAGGCCACCTGCACAGCCTTATGAGAGTGTGAGCGTTTTACTTGATCCTGGACGTCGCCTCTTTACTGATCGGTGTTCGTCTAGTTTGTGGTGTATACGTATTTCCAGTGATTCGAACACAGTACCAGTTACCCAGTGCATCAATGTCCATGTATTTATCAGAATGTTATCTATGCCACACCATGTACAGCTTGCCATATCCGAAAAGGGTGTCGGGAAGATCATGCTGCATAAGTAACCAATAAATAGCTAGAGTTGAGCTAGAGTATACAGGAAAAGTACAACAAATGAACAGCATGAATTATGAAGCACAGTGAGAGATGACGACAGACATACACAACCCCGATCGCCTGCGCGACTGAAAGAGATGAAAAAAACGTCAGAGTCCGATACCGCCGTGCTGTGTGCGCATATGCTCGTAGATACCCTGGCCTCTCGGAAACGTCGCCAAGCACTCCCAACAGATGTGGGTCTGGCAACGTGTGCACGTCATATGGTTACAGCCTTCGCTCCGCTCGATTGGCACCTTGCACCCCGGACAGCTCTTGACGTCGTGGTTGGACGTCCACTCGTCGAACAGCTTGTCCTCGGCGACGTCGCGCTCCTCGCACGTCATGCCATCGTGCGATCGGATGCGACACGCGGGGCAGATGCGAACGAGACACGACGGGCACTGCAAGACGGCGTTTGGCGGCGCTGAGCGGTACACCTGCGTGCAGTCTGGCGTGGGACAATGGTGGAATTCGTCCGGTCGGCTGTGGACGTACACCCAAAAGGCAGCTTCGATGACCGCGTTGAAGTCGGCTGCAGGCAAAAGTTTCCGCGAAAGGCCAAGAGGGATGTACTCTGTGCAGGCGGCGTCGTTCCCAAGACACCGCAAAGGAAACATCTTGTTGTCCACTGCCGCGGCAAGGTAGCCAGTGAGACAGGTACGACACCATTGATGGCCGCATGCGAGGGACACGGGCACGACCGCTTCACCAAAGCAAACGGGGCATATTGCGTCCGATGAGCTCGGGCCATCGCCTTGTCGGTTCTGTGCATCCTGTACAGCCTCGCACGCGGCCCGATACGCCTGATCGTTTCCTCGAACGATGAGGGCACGCTCTACAACGTCCAACCTGCAGTTTTCAGGGCCAAGGAGTTCCTGCAGGGTAGAGAGCTCAGCACCACGGAAAATACCTACGAGTTTTCCTGATAACGGAATCTTCCAAAATTGCAGCGCCTTGAGCGCCATGATCTTGCGAGTGATGTCTTGACGGGCGCGGTGCCTCATTACGATTGGCCCCCATAATGAGATTACTCGTCTATGATTTTGTACCTGGATCTGGATCCCGGGGTACCTTGCCTGCACCTGAGCGATGTAGGCATGACCCGCTTCGGCAGTGAGGAAATCATCCCAGAGGGGCTTCTTCTCGAGCATGATGGTTTCGCCATGTAACAATTGCTCAAACTCGTATTTGAGGCCACTCAGAAGCTCGGGGTGTTCGCTAGATAACCTGATGAATACTGGCGCAGATTCATCGCCATTCTCCTTGAACTTCTCTCTGATGGAGACAACGGGCCCATATCTGCGTTGCCATGACCAACGCAGCCATCCGATGTCTTCGCGCATCGTCTTGTAACTCGCCGCACTCAATACGTGTGACAGGCTGACGGTATGGCGACAAGAGATGGTTGCATGACCTATAAACTTTGGGCGTCGATGATCCATATCTCCTTGAGCGGCGTGGGCTTCGGCGGGGGATGTGAAGCGAGCCCACGCCTTGACGATCCCATCCTTAAATGGAGGCGGGAGGATGTCGAAAGCGGTCACCATCCCATATTCTTCCAACCTGGAGCGAATGGACTTGACAGCTTTGTCAAGGGATTCGTAGTTTGGACGGCCCATCATGACCGCCTTTGAATTGGCAAACTTGCGAAACTCCGCTTCGGTCAGGCTTGCAGGAAGCTGATTGAAAATGACGTTGTACGCGCCAACACAAGGTAATCCCTCGTACAACTGGGCGGACACGACCAGGTATTCCAGTGGAAACCCGTTCAGAGTGTCCAGGGCAACCCTGGCCTCCTTCAACGTGTCATAGCCAGCGTAGCCGACTCGGAACGGACAGTCCCATCGGAGCTGAACGTCCGTGTCTATGAGAACAGTGCCGCCGCTGGTGGAATTGTTGATTGCCAACTTGGCAGTGATCGTCCTTTTTCTGAGATCACTTCCATTGAGGTCCCTGACGGCCTTGACCGCGTCCTCCGCAGTGGTGAATTGGACCTTGACCGTCACCGGCTTGCCCGGTGGCGGCGGCTCTGGCAAATTGATGTTGTCCACTTCATATGGGCTAAGCAGATCGCTCAGGGCGACGGAGGTGATAGCAACGTCGATGTTCCCTAGGTGTACCCAACGGCTCTCGAAACCAGTCATCACGTCCCGAACCTCGAAGCCTTGGTCGAATCGTACTTTGATGTGATCCGACACGGTAGTGGCGTAAAGAGGTTCGGGTCTCTGCGGCGGCTCAATATTCCTACTCGGAAGCTCGTGCTTTCGAGACTCCAGGTTGTTTTGATGGTCGCACATGCTAGTGTGTGGCTGATTGACCCTGCGTGGGGAAGGAAGCGACTGTGTTGGTTGGGTTGGTGGATTTGGCTAGCAGTATTGTTCAAGTAGTTACCTATCTGAATTCGGAACCTACTCACCTGATTCGGTCGCTTGTGGAGGTAACGGCAAGGAGTGAAGTAGCAAGGACCACCATTCAGCCATCTCCGGCATATTTGGGAGGACATTTTGAGGTTTTCCGGAACCCTGTTCGAAGGGCCGGAGTCCACAGACTGTCATAGTACTTCGTATCAGCGTAATGCATCAGATTGGTAGAGCATACAGTAAAACTCGTGGCGCTGCTAAAGCGGACGGAAGAATCCCCTGAGATTTCAGACAGTGAACTATTCGTCGCTGTCGGCGAGCGAGGAACAGGTCGTGTAGTATGATTGGTGGGAGGCTTGACTGCATGGGAAGTAGCTCCATGCGGCGGTGGAGAGATTATTCGGCTTGCAGCCCCAGCTTCATTGTGAAGCTCAAAATGGGAATCGTCTGCGACCCGGTTGAAACGGTACTCCCTGTTCTCAGGTTTCTACCCACGTTGAGCGAGGAGCGACAAGACGGTGAGTAGCCGAGCGACTCACTGTCAGACGACGACCGCAAGTGTTGCGATTTGCACCTGGCCTCGGTAATCCGGGCGGTGCTGGTAGGTCTATGTGATTCTTTCCAGGAGGGTCGACC
>JBBPUA010000653.1:0-13951 GCA_038094355.1 Afroboletus lepidellus | reverse complement strand
CTTGATGCAGGACTTATGTGTCGCATCCTTGTACTTCGCTGGTCCTTGGAGTCAGATGTCGGAGTGAGCACAGAGGCTTGAGTCGGAGAGGATACGAAGGAAACTAAGTCAATATTCAAACTGAGGTCTAAGTACAGCGGGAGGTAAAGTATTTATACTACAAGGAGAACAAGAGAAACTAAATGGAGTTACTGTATTGTGGATGACGAAGACGGAGATGAAAGACAGAAGACCAAAGCTGTACACCGGGAAGTCTAAGGCTGGAGCTGTACACCGGGAAGTCTAAGACCGGAGCTGTGCCCACAGGCGACACAGGCTCGGAGGTACAACTAAAGCAATACTAATACATAATGGGTAAATGAGACACAAGGAGAACTAAATAGGGAAAGGAATAAGAGAGATGCTCCAGAGTTACCTATGGAGTTGGCACATGCATACCAGAGTTGTGCGAGAGAGACCAGAGTAGGCCGGAGGGGACTTGGCGAGACCAGGATATGACAGATAGTGTTATCTTGAATAAGATCAAAGAAGATCAGACTTGATGCAGAGGATATGAAAAATGATTGGAGGTAATATGTGGGTTGGATGAAGGTTGGAATGATTGGAGGAGTAGTGGATTAGATAGGATATGACAGCAAAGTATCTTGTTACTTTCTTAAGAATGTCCTTGCCCACAGGCTGGGGATTAGGATCAGTAAGGTATTAAAAAATCTCTCAGCAATGTTTCAGTACATCTTGATGATTCTCATCTAGTGTGCTCCAAGCTACATCTCTTATCACCCACACATTCTTAGTCTACATATCAAGAACTCAAAGTAGGTGTGCTCCAAAGTGTAGTGATAGTTTATCTAGCCAGCTATCATTATAGTCTGGCACTATAGTCTGATCTTGTCATATGCCATCCAACTCTGGACCTTTCCCACATCACTCTGACATGTTTCACACTACTCCGGACTCTCTCGCACTACTCCAGACTTTCTCATGCAACTCCGGATGCTCAAGCATGACATCCTCTCTCTCATTGGCTCAGACTCAATCCAGTATCCAGTAACTGGTTTGCCAATCCCTTTCATCACTCCTTCAGTCTGTTTACATTCCTGTTCCTGAACTCCTTGTCCCTCACTTACATTCTAATGCTATGTTCTCTTGTATTATCTTAGTCAGTCCTATACATACCTATGCCCTCCAGTAGTACTTAAGGACTTCTCTGTAACTCCGAGTCCTTAGTCTAAATCTTGACTTGGATACTCCTTGTCTTCTCTCCTTGTCTTGACTCTGATCCGAATTCCTAAAGGTCAGACCTATGCAAGGGTGCAACACATAAGTCCTATGCTAAGGCCTATCCCAACCCCTATCTCCGACCTTCAGACCCCTATCCTGGACCTTTTCCCCTCTTCTCGGACCTAGGTTTGAAGATCCAGAGAACTGGTCCTAACAGATCTATGGGTCTTCTAGATAAGATATCTGGTCCTACAAATTTTGTTGCAGGCACATGTACAAGTTCAAAGTCAAAGAGAAGCATCCATTGAATCCATCAATTGATAATTGCATTTGGTTGTATATAGTTCAGGTTCATTTAGCATTCCTCTAATATACTTAGTAGCATCTACCTTCACTGTCAGGTTAGTTGCACCATAATATAGAGCCAGAAGTATTTGAGTGCATGGAAAAGTTCATAGAGATCAAGCTTAGGTTGGAAGTATGTTGCCTTTGCAGTAGTGAAAGGAATAGATCCATATCTTGATGATCACTTCAAATGGTTAGTTTGAGCTTGATGAACAAATGGCCACTTATGAGTGACCAGATCCTGTGCATCATGTGTAGTAATGCTTCCAACAATGCCACAATGGTTGACAACCTTGAATTTGACTTCCCCAACTATGGAGGGGAGGCCGTACATGCACAGTGCTTCTTGCATACAATCAATTTGATTGCCAAGTCATTGCTGCATGTGTTTGAGACAAATCAGTGGGATGAAAACAAGGCAGCCAGGATTAGTACTAATAATAGCCACCTGATAGTGGATGAGCTGCAGTTGGTAAAGGAGCTGCAGGACTTGACTGGGGATGAAAACAATGAAATCAAGGTTAATGATGCTGATGAGAACTTGCAAGACGATGATCTTGATGGTTGGGTAGACAAAACTGATGAAATGAGTCCAGAGGAGCAGAAGGAGATGCAAAAACTAATCCGTCCTGTACAGTTAGCACTGGCCAAGGTAAATGAAGCATTCTTGCAACTCACCTTTGCTGAATACAATATCAAATCTGAAAACTGGCCTTCAAAATCATCAACTCCTTGACGAAGCTGCTTCCCGAGTGGTGGCAGATCCTGGAGCAATTGAAGCTTGCAATCATGAACTTGCCACAAGATGTTGTGATCCGATGAAACTTGACATTTGACATGCTTGATTATGCATTGAAGAAAGTAAAATGGACCTGTGGTAATCAGCACTGATAAGAAGGGAATGATATGTTCATCCCAAGGGAGTCCAGAGAGCGAACACAAGGGAGAATATCCAACAGGACTTATGAGCAACCTGGAAATGATGAGAAAACGATTGGACAATGAGTGGAAAGCAACCTTGATGCCCCTGCTAATGGCAGGCTAGCTCTTGATCAAATTCCAGAAAAGCAGATTGAAAACCAGACATGGCCAGATGGCAAGAACAATGCAAAAGACGATGAGAAGGAAAAGATGAGGTTGAGGAACTAATCTGAATGCAGAAGAGAACTATAACAAGCATAAATACAATGCTTTATAGTCCAGGCATTCCCAGGACTATGTACTGGAAACTAAAAAAGAAGTCTGACTAGACTACAGGAATCCAGATTGAAGAATCCGGATGATATGTACCATATGTATGTGTCCATTGTATGGAACAAGAGCAAATACTAAGGAAGACTTACCAACAAGTTTAGGATGGATGTAGGACAAGTTATGGACTCTGATCGCTTGAATTGGATTGAACCAGAATTGGATTGATGACCAAATACTTCTCATGCTCAACACTCAACCTTGTGAGCGTCATTCCCATGATGGATCTAGTCGACACACAACTTACAAAGTTCTCACAAGATTGCTTGCTCTCTCGCCCAATCCGTGCTGGTGTTTCCCTTGCAAAACACACACTCAACCACTATTATTCTCTGACAGACAGTTCTGAAGTGTATCAAATTGCAATGGGTGAGTTCCACAACTCACCCTTCACTTTACCAGTACAGTACATGATTATTTGGATGGTTTCCATCCAGATGGATGGGGGAGCTGGAATATTGCATAATACCCATGAAGTGTGGGGCACGGTTGGAATCTTGACCAGGGAAAAGTAGCATTCATCAAGGTGCCCTTGCTCAGTTGTGATCCAAGCAAAAGCCATTTCGTGCTTATGAACCAGCCAGCACACGAGCTTGACCTCATCAGGCCAAAGCCAGTTCACAGGATCTAAATCTAGTTTGTCGGCATGCTCTTGGGTAAAGCACACACCAGGTGAGAAGTCAGGGGAAATAATAGGCAAAGGAGACAATCCAGCAAGTGGGTTCACCAGAAGTGTGTGTAACACATGGAACTCATCATCAACAGGCATGACGATGGAATGAACCTTTTTTGCAACCGGTTTGTAGACCAGTGCGTGAGTGACTAGATCAAAAGTGAACATGGTCAAGAGAGCAGAGAAGCAATCCGAGCTGAGCATGGATTGCATTGACAAGAGAAAAGGGTAGTTCAAGAAATGAGGAATTGGACTAACAGAAAGCAGTGGCAAACAAAAATAGGAAAAAGAGGAAACCAAATGAGACAAGAGAGAAGAGTGAGAAGAGGGAAAGAATCTTTGGAGGGTTTGGACTCTCTCCACCAATTGGGCGGATCCTTGACATCTAAAAACCCATTTCAACAATGGATTGGTGCATGTTGCACTGCTGCCTGTCACAACACGCAGGGCATCCTTTTACTCATGAGCACATAGGCAGGGTAAATTATTTTCCTGTGTTGAGGTCATGCAAGGTAATCAATCATCTGAGATTCATCTGGAAAGTCCTCAGTATTAGCACTCATGAGGTAGTGAAATGGGCGCCCCAAGAGCAAGTCAAAATTGGCTTGGGCAAGAACCTGAGCCTGAACCTGAATATCTCCACTGCTGAAGTCGAGCAGAAGGTTCTCCAGCATGCTGACTATCATGTCGACATTGGTATTTGTGGAGGACATTCGCATCTTGTGATCTGATCAGATTGGGAGGCGAAGATCTTCCCAGATCCACTTTAGAATGGCAATGATCTCAGACCCAGAATCAAGCATGCCTTGCAAAAGACATCCTGAGGCACCCAGTCGCACTTTGAGCAAATGAAGCAGCATGCTATGATGCATGATGATGAACTTGCAAGCGACCACCTCCAGATTGATGCCTGCAAGATCATGAATCTGGGCAATGTGAGCCACTGCAGAAACCTGCTTCACTGTTGTAAGATCACGGAATTGCTTCTGAAAGTCTGGTGAGACAGTGAAGAGGTCTTGAACTGGCACAGGGACACTTGTGCCAAGTAGCTGCTCAAGGACTTGCTTTGGGGCAGAGTCATCCTCGAGAGGGAAGGAATATTTGTACTGTGGGGTGGAAGATGCATTAACAGTAGGCACTGTTGGAGGAGCATTACCTGCTGCCCCAGTTGGAACAGCCTCTGGTCTCACATGAGATGGCCCTGGAGTTGGGCTCAGCTTAGCAGGTGCCTGGTCAGAGGATCAGGATGAGGTCAGTTTCTGGCACTCGGGGGACACAATCTCTTTGGATGGAGATGCTGTCCGATGATCCAGTTTATGATGTGCCAGTATCTTGATCCCATCAAACCACATCCACTTCCCCTTCTCCTTCAATGCCTTATCCACCTGGAAGCTCGCCCATGCCTTTGCCAAATAGGGCTGGAAGTCTTCGTTGGCTGACACTGGTACTTCTTCACCTCCCGCTCGGTCGCCAGGAAGGTAGATGAGTTGAAGTTGATGACTACCCTGCCACTCAGGTATGTGACTGTGAGAATCCCCATGGTAACATGTGGTGGGCTGTCTCGAGTGGGTCCAGGCCCCGGTGGAACTACCTACATGCTGGGACCTAGTCCGAAATTGACGCCGTTCTTCAAGCACCTTTCACCTGGGATGCATGGAATGTCAGACCCATTCAGCATGTACAGCTGCCCATTGGTACCCTGGATGATTTTGCTGGCATTGAGATACTCCAGGCAAACACTACAGGTGTGGATGTAGTGTCCCAGAACTGCACAGAAACCACATAAAGGAGGCAAGAGAGTCGGGGCCGAACTGTTGAACTTTGGCATGTTCTGTGTTTCCCTTAGGGGCATATGGAAGCCAGGATTGACCATAGAGAAAAGAGAGGGAAACAAAGAAGGAAATGGATTTGTCTGCTGAGTTCCCAGGATAAAAACCAGAGAAGAAGGTGCTGATGACATAGATGTCAACAGCGAGAGTGAAAATAAGTCAGACGCAGAGGGCCAGGCAGGCACAACCACATGCAAAGACACAAGAGAAGGAGGTATGGTTCGAAGCAGAGTGTCCTTCCAAACAACCCATATGAACCCCTCACAGTGGGCTCCAGTTGAAAGAAAGAAAGAAAGATGTAATGTGAAAGGATGACTCAACCTTAGTGTAACTCAATCAATTCTCAGACTCAGACTTGGATAGAGTCCAGAATAAGTGGGCAGAGTGGAGGTTGGACAACCAAAGAGAGAAGGGTGCAAGCAGTTACTCGACCCAGGAGTTCAGGGCAGTTGTTGTTGATGGAAGGTGTGGCTACAAATGAACCAGAGACCTGGCATGTATGAGCAAGTCAGTCCGAGCAAATCTCAGTCCGGGGTGACGAGTCCAAGTGTGAGACAGTGAGTCTGAGGTTGGATGATGCCAAGTGAGATGAGATGAGAGGAAAAAGACAAAGCTAGAAGGCAGGGAGTAGCTCAGATAACGAACCAAAGCCAAAAGGTAGATATCATTCAACAACCTCAGTCACCAAACTTATAGTCCGAATATACAAACATGACCATACACTACATGGTGCAAACATCAATAAGGGCAAATAGCCCAGGGTGGCACAAGCCAGTAAATGTCATAATCAAGGAGAAAAGAGGAGTTGAAGGATGAGTCAAGGTGCCCTCAGACTGCAGTGTACATAGGGAAAGAATGTCAAAAATCTTGGTTGGATACCAACAGACTCAGATGTCTCAGATCTCAGACTCGGATAAAGAAATTATACGTACAGACTCGGACTAAACTCAATTGGACTTGGGGTCTTGTGTGGGCGCTTGCTGCGAGATAAGGACTTGAAACTGGCCTGTGATCTGTGAGACGAGGACTTGAAACTGGCCTGTGATATGTGTCTTTAACTGTAGAGAGCATTGTGCTCCCACAGTGGTTCAGGGGTATAGAGTGGTTCTTCACTCACATGCAGTCGATAAATATGGCATTTGCTCCAGAGTCAAGCAAGGCATCTAGTGAAATGAACTGATCCTTTTCAGGGCAAACCTTGATCTTTAAGTTAATCTGATGCTCAGGAGCGAACATAAGTGTCTTCTGAGATTTTCATGAGAGAAGGGGTAAAAGAAAAATTAAGCACCGGTTTAACATCCTGGCTGAGCCCACTAGGGGACTCCTCTGATGGCAAAGAAGTAGTAGAAATAATTTTGGTATTTTCATCCACAACATTCACGGTTTTCTCATTATCAGACAACTCTATAGATAGAACATTAAAGTGAGAGCCTCACATGCACCTGGTATCGCATGGAGGGATATTTAATTTTTTGACTGCTTGACAGCCAACATTTCATAGTCATGGAACCATGCCCATGCTTCCTCTAATGACATCCCTCTCATGAATGCTGTCCAATCTCATCCTTTGCCCTTATTGGCTTCCTTTGCTGGGGCCTTGTCCTGGGTGCTTTTATCATCATCCCAGAACATGGTAGTGTCTTTCTTCTTTTTAGTGCCATGAACTTGACAACCTCCTGACTTCTTTTATCAGCAGTCTTTCTTATGGGAGCCACCAAGCAGCTTGCACTTGGGGCACTGAATCCTTGGTTTTGGGCAATCACATATGAAGTGGTCGCCCTGGCAGTTGAAACAACTGCCCTTCTTGTTGCCACCCTTGTTGACAGCATCAATGTCCATGGCATTAGGATCCCACATGGATGTCCTTTCTGTGATTCCCTTCTTGATGTACTCAAGCATGCACTTGTGCTGCCCAAGCTTCTTGAGGAGGGCGACAAACTCCTTATAGTCTGTCTGCCTTCTGTGTTCCATGATGATCTTGTGAACCAGCTCTTGGTCTGCAGCTTTCTCCAGCAACTCAATGTGCTGGGCATCATCCCATCCGTCTATCATGTGGTGGATTTCAAAAGTAGTGAGGAAAGCCTCCATTGAGTTCTCTCCTTGTTTGAGCGATGAGATCTGCTTTCTATGATACTCCTGCTCATCAGAGGACCAGAAGTGCATGATTACCATTTCTTCAAATTGGTACCATGTGATGATATCCCCATCTAGGAGCTTAGCAAGACTGGCATGGGTGAAGTCTCTTGCCTTGCCAGTTTTCATGCAGCTTAGCACTGCCTTGACTCCTGCTATTCCTGCCAAGGCCATAGGGTTTTCTTCTTTCCATAGGCAGACCTTAATCCACCATTGTTCAAAGTTCTTGCCTGTTTTCCATCATAGTCACTCAGGTCAGCAATGATCTTGGAGAGTTTTACCTCTCGTTCTTGGGATGTTCACACACCAGCTGGCTGTGGGGTTTGCGCTTGTGAGCACCTGTTGCATTGCAGCCAAATCAGTTTGCAAGGTCTGATTGGTGGCATGGAGATCCTGGATCTCCATGGCTAGTGCCTCAAAATAGAGTTTTAACTCCAAGGCCATGGGTGTGCTGGCAGATCAGTCTCCACCAGACAGATGGGAAAGGGAATTGAGGAGTTCTTTAGAAATAGACATTTCAAAAATTCTAAACTAAAGCCACTTTGGCTTGTGGAGGTTGGTGCGGGGGCATAAGGTAATACAGGATTTAGACTGATAGTCACCAGACTCCTATCTTCAGATCTGTGATCTGTATTGAGCTGGTTTCTTCACTGTGTGACATCTCTTTCTGACTGGTTCCTCTAACTCTGGTGATGCTTCTCTTTCTCTTTTCACAATTCTGATCCTCTCTCCTACTTGTTTCAAGGTTCTGATCCTGAAATCAAAGGTGCCATACCCAGTGTACTTGCACGAGTTCCCCATTGATGATATGCCATGTGAGGCAGAGGATAGGCATGATGCCAGAGGTGAATGGTAGGTGGGTTGTGGGGGGGGATGTAATCATTTGGGTTGACCTCTGATTCTTCTGTCATCCTGTCTACCTCTGATGTTTGATTAATCTCCAGGATCTGATCTATGACCTTGGTGTTGAGGTGGACATGGGAGAAGAGTGCGTGCAACTGTGGGCAGAGAGGAGTGAGAGTATAGGAAATCTCTGTCTTAGTCCTGCACAAAATTGAACAATTCGGGCCTTAAGTCATCTATTGATGTGAGGGTCCTATCAAAGGGTGAAAGAGAGCATGGTCTGGGTACTAGGTCCTGGGCAGCTTCTGCCTCAGCAATCAGCTCTTCTTCAATATAGTGTCTTCCTCATTGATGACAATGGTGGTAACTGTTATGGGTCTAACCCAGATGCCCCTATTCAACGGACTTGTATGATTCTTTTTCTTCCTCTTATCTTATCTTATCTTCTTATCTTATCTAATCTCGGAGATTGCCAGTGGCATCTCTTGATCTATGCCTTATCTTTATCAGTGCTGCCTCAAGGGCTACCACCTCTATGTTTCACTATTTCACTCCTTTATATTTTACTATTTCACTCTTCTATGTTTCACATCTCTCACATGCTTCACCTTCATCACTCGTTTCACTGGTGAAACATGTTTCGATCATGCTTCTCTTCCATTCCCACACAGCCCAAGGCTATGTGCTTCTATGCTTCCATTTCGTTTCATCTCCATGCCATGCACGAAACATATGTTTCACCTCATGTTTTACTTCATCTCTGCACTACAGCCTCTAGGGCTATATGGACGCATTAGGGTAGACCCCAAACATGTACATACTTTACCCCTCAGTATATATACCTGGAGTAGCTGGGCTGGACATCCTCTAGTCTAGTTCATTTCGAGGTTTTCCTCAAAGCCTTTAGTGTCCTACCTCAGTCACTTCCCTCCTTCCCTCGGTTTGAGTGCTGCCTGATCCCAGTTGGGTTTTGGGTTGATTCAATAACATAGGCGTGGTTGAGGTTGATGACTGGTCAGAAACAACCTGTGAAGGGGAGAAGAGTAGGTGTGGAAGCATGGAAACACTTGCTACCATTTTAGCATTGGTTCCCCTTAAAGAGATGAAAAAGTGAAAAAGAATCATACAAGTCCATTGTATAGAGGCATCCAGGTTAGACCTGTAACATGATAAAGGTTTTGTATCTGGAATGTGAGGAGGTAAACTAATATTGCCTGGCCGATCTTCAATCTCTGAATATAGCATGAAACCAATGTGGGGCCAGGATGATGTGGGTGAGTATGCATGGAAGTTTAGGAAGATCATGACAGTCTTGACAGCAAATGCATGACTTTTTGATGTGGAAAGGGATCAGATGTTCCTTGTCAGATTCACACCCATGATGTATGATGCAATAAGGAACCAGTTGAAGATCATGAAGTCAGCTGTCCATCCAGATGGTCTCTATGCCATCACAGATGTAACCACAGCAGCCAAATTTTTGCTCTCCATATCTACCTTTCACACATTGCTGGTAGCAGCAGCTGTCCCATAGTATCTGAGCTCACTATATCAGCAATCAAAGTTTTTCCCAGTACCACAAATACCAATCCTGTCTTACAATCTGTCTTCAGCTTTGAATCCTGGGACCAATCTCATGTCATGTCATTCTCATTTGTGTAGCTTCTGTGCAGTACCTGGCCACTATATCTGAACCTGCAGTGTTTGCCTGGAATATCTCAACACCAGCAAGATAATTCAGGGTACAGATGTGTGGCTGTATATGCTGAATGGATCTGACATCCCATGTGTTCCTGGAGGAAGGGGTGCTCGAAGGTGAGTGTCCTGGGAGATGGCTCAGTGGGGTGCTAGTGGTGCATCTATGGTGATCAGAGTCAGAATTGGACTCATTCTCAGGGGGTAGGCTATAGGCCCTGCAAAGGCTTCTGTGAAATGATATTATGTGGATGAGGAAAGTCCAGTTCCTAGGTAGGAGACACTTGTTCTTTTGTTATGCAGATGAAACTCTTGCATTGAGTCATGCAAATGAACCTTCTGGAAAGATACTCATGAAGAGATGCAATGTCCCAAAAGATTGTCTGAGTGATCAGAGATAAGCAACAAGGTCGAGGGCCATATGAATCAACAAGAAGAGGGGCAGTCCTCATGCAACACAACACCAATGGCAACCTTCACCCCTGCACTTACTTTGCCAAAACCTTCACCTCCACAAAACATAACTATGATATCTACAACCAAGAATTGCTTGCCATCATTCTGGCTCTCAATGAATGGAAACAGTATCTATTAAGCACCCCCAACCCTGTCATCATCCTCATGGACCACAAGAACTTGTCATATATTAAGGATCCCTGGAAGCTATCTTGCAGGCAGGCCAGATGGTCACTGTTTTTGCAGGACTTCCATATTGAATGGAAGATCACTCCCAGGTCACAGATGGGCCCTGCTGATGTCCTCACCTGGAAGTATAACATTGACACCTCCTTGGACAATACCAATGCCCCCATCTGCCCTGAGCCTGCTGTCATCAATGCACTTGATGTTACTCTTGCCCATCACATCCACTCCTCCTCTGCTGACAATCCTCTTATCCTGCAGTGTAGGGAATCAAAGTTTCCTATGGTTATAACAAGCCTTTTTCCTATATTCCAGTCAGTTTCCAACCTCTTCCACCTTGTCCTCTTCGAGTCCAATCTCATTCACATTCAATCCAGTCATAAATCCAGATCTGATCAATCTGCTTCAAGCCAATCCAAGTCCACATGGATTCTTCAATCCAGATTACTGTAGTCCAGTCGGACTTCTTTCTTAGCTTCTAGTACTCAGTCCTGGGAATGCTCAGACTATAAAGTGTTGTATTTATGCTTGTTATATAGGTTCTTTTCTGTGTTCAGATTAGTTCCTCAACTTTATCTTTTCCTCATCATCATCTTTCACATTGTTCTCACTATCCAGCCATGTCTGGTTTTCAATCTGCTTTTCTGGAATTCGATCAAGAGCTAGCCTGCCATTAGTGGGGGCATCAAGGTTGCTTTTCACATCTCATATCAACCTCATCACATCATTTCCTTGGACACACCATAAGTCCTGTTGGGTATTCTCCCTTGTGTTTGCTCTCTGAACTCCCTTGGGACAAACATATCATTTCCTTCTTATCAGTGCTGACCACTTCAGCACACTTTTACTTTCTTCATCTGTCATTTGCCCATTTTCATACTGATCTTGATCTCATTCTGAGTGGTCCACAGGTCTAGTGGAGGGTCGTCAAGTGACTAGCTAACTGGATTTGCACTCTTCAAAACTTCATGATTTAGCCTTTTCATTCATCATCTTTCCATTTGAGTCACTGATCCACATTCTGCCCAATTCTTATATAATCCATCCAATCTTCTTCTTCTTTCATTGATCCACTTCATTTCTGTGCCTTAATCAGTCTGCCTTTTACATTTTACATTTTCCTTTGTGATGAAGTTCAGTCCATATCCTCATGGCATGCCTATGTGAAATTCTCTGACCACTTTTCATTTTTCTGGACAGACAACCACCTTCATCCACTTTCTTGATGATATTGATAATGCCCTCACATAGAGAGGACTCTCCGATGCTGACAAGATCTCCTGTGCACTTTACTATGTGTGCCAGCTGCAGACTCCCTTATTACCAAGATGGCCAAGACCCTTGATGATGTTAAAGCCAATCTTGCTCAGGCCCAAGGCCATATGAAGTCCCAAGCAGATGAACACTGTTCAGCTGTGCTGAAATATCAAGTGGTTCAGCAAGTCTGGCTCAGTACCTCCAGCCTATGCTTAATGCCTCATGAAAGTTGACTGAGCGA
The DNA here is from genome assembly GCA_038094355.1 of Afroboletus lepidellus. Classification (NCBI taxonomy): domain Eukaryota; kingdom Fungi; phylum Basidiomycota; class Agaricomycetes; order Boletales; family Boletaceae; genus Afroboletus; species Afroboletus lepidellus. The sequence goes on along the minus strand of JBBPUA010000653.1, from coordinate 1,821 downwards.
TGGCTTTGTCCCTTTACCATTACCACATTGGCAGGCCCAAATGCTGTCATGCTTTAGCTCCCATGGAGTATGAAGATCCACCCCACAGTTAACATAGATTGTGTAAAGCCATACAAGGAACACCTTAAGGGTCAACCTGTCTCTCACCCTGGTTCAGTCAATGTCATTGAGGACTCCAATAACAAATGGGAGGTGGACTATATTGTGGATAGTCGATATAAAAAGGGTGCCTTGAAATATCTGGTGCATTGAAAGGGGTATGATGATATTGATCAGACCTGGGAGCTGTGCTCCCATTTTGACAATGCTAAAGCCATTGTCTCCGACTTTCATCACTCTCACCCAGTGACCCCGAGGGCCCTCTCCATTGACTCTCTTTTATTCCCTTTGCTCTTTAGCAAGCATTCTAAAAACTTGATGGAGCCACACTCTGTCCCCTTGAATTGCCTAGAAGTCAATTTTTAAGGAGGGGATAGTGTTATGGGTCTAACCTGGATGCCCCTATACAATGGACTTGTATGATTCTTTTTCACTTTTTCATCTTATCTTATCTCTTTATCTTATCTAATCTCGGAGATTGCCAGTGGCATCTTTTGATCTATGTCTTATCTTCATCAGTGCTGCCTCAAGGGCTAACACTTCTATGTATGTCTCACTACTTCACTCTTCCATGTTTCACATTCCTCACATGCTTCACCTCCATCACTTGTTTCACTGGTGAAACATGTTTTGATCATGCTTCTCTTCCATCTCTGCACAGCCCAGGGCTATGTGCTTCTATGCTTCCATTCATTTCATCTTCATGCCATGCACAAAACATATGTTTCACTCATGTTTCATTTCATTATTGTGTTACAGCACTTAGGCTGTATGGGCACATTATGATAGATCTCAAATATGTACATATGTTATCATTTAGTATATATACCCAGGGTAGCTGAGCTGGACGTCCTCCAGTCTAGTTCACTTAGAGGTTTTCCCCAAAGCTGTTGAGTATCCCACCTCAGTCACTCCTCTTCCCTTTTGGTTTAAGTGCTGCCTGATCTCTAGTAGGGTTTTGGGTTGTTTCATACCATGGCAACAAATGCAGCCCAATTGGCCAGATCAGCCATGGCTTCAGCCAGAGTTTCCCTTACCTAGATCAGCATACCACATGGCAACCTTAATTTTTTCCACAGCATTCAGATGCACCTGGTCACTGAGCTATTCTATATCCTCAAAATATTGAAACAAAAGGGTAGGCACCAAGCCATTGAACTTTGGCATGTTTTGTGTTTCCCTAAGGGGCATGTGATATGCATACCCTATATATATGGGGTAGAAAAGTGAAAAAGTGAGGCTGTAGTTGCCCACTGGGACATAAAGAGGACAGAGCACACCCTGTTTGTCTGCAGCAAGGACAAAATGATCAACATTGCAGTACAATTATGTATCTGTAAGTGTTTTGAGCTGATCAGGATCCATGTCATCCTAAATGGTATCATAGGCATACATTCCTTTCTCATTATCAATAAATACATCTAACTAGTGACCAAGTGCTATGTGAGCATGATGCATGAGATGGTCCACTGTACAATGTTGAACCAAAACATACCTGTGCCTGACTGGCAGTCAGAATGGCATTAGCAAGATGTCAAGATCTCTCATGTAAACTGACTTATGGTGTGAACAAGAATAGCTACTGTACCTGTCATCTTGTGCTATTTCTTCAGGCCTTTCAGGATGGCCTTACATGCTGTGACATGGTCTGTGTGTGCCTAAGCCATTATTATAGTAATAATAGATGCCTAAGGGTGTATGCAGCAACCAGGTGACCCATAG
>JBBPUA010000652.1:0-13955 GCA_038094355.1 Afroboletus lepidellus | reverse complement strand
ATGGCCTGGCCAACCTCCTGTCCATCGCTTACTTGCCATCGCCGAATCATCCCTTCATCGCCGCCGCCGCAGCTGAGCACCTGCGTTCCGTCCTCAATGAAGAATACTGAAGTTATTTGATGTTGGGTATCTATCTCAACAATCGTTGAACCGTCTAGGAGTCCACCGATGGTCAATAGAGACACCTGCCGACAAGTAGGACCCACCTTGTCCTGTGGACTGCATACTTTCCGAGAACCGTAGGGAAACTTGGTGGAAGTGCGCGTCAAGGAACACGAGTGGCGGGCGTACTTAACGCAGAAATGCTTGATCGGCACGTGGCGAGAGACCATTAATCCACTTCACTGAGCCTGGGCTGTCAGTGGGCACCCAGTGCTTCAGCGGAATTTGGAACTACGTCGCACGTAAGCCCAAAGCATGAGGCGGTAAGCGAGCAGTCGTCCTGCTTCGCGTCGCTCCACACCATGCACGAGCATTGTGCTGTTGGCAGACGTCCAGTGAGTGCTCGTCTTCTTCCTTTTGCTTTATCTGCACCCACTTCATATCTCACATTGTTGGCAGATGGGAACCGAAAACCCTTCCAAACAATCCCTTCGTTCCTCCGAAAGGTAACGCTTGCTTCGTCCGAAAGCTTGCTCCAGAACTGCTTTCGTGCATATTCGATATCTGTGACAACAAGGCTGATGAACGTGACGATGATGAAGATACGTCGACTGATGACGCCTGCCAGTGCCCAGGGCGCCGGTTCTCGCCGGTTGCTGCATCGAGTGTCTGCCGTTCTTGGCGCAACGTCGCATATGCAACCCCATCTCTTTGGACGACGATCGTGATCACACCCGCATTAACTTCACCCCACCTGCACGCAACAACATTCCTGGAGCGGGGCAGAAGCCTTCCGGTGGACATTTATGTCATGCTTCAATCTGGCAATGGATGCTACGAGTTCGAGGAACATGCCGACGCCGACCTTGAAGAACTATGGACAACGCTTGTCCATCATATATCTCGCTGGCGCGCCATAGAAGTCTCAGTATCCGAGGACTATTGCATTAGCAAATTCCTCGACGCAGTCTCTAGGTCGTCTACTCCTGGCGCCCCGCTGCTCGAGACACTCAAACTGTGTCAGGAGAAGGATGAAATAGATGATTTGAGCGAAACCATGTTGCGTAGCGCGACAACACATCCTGTCTTATTTGGTGGTTCTGCTCCTTCGCTCACCTCATTAATGCTCTCCGGAGTGAACGTCGACTGGAATCAGCCATGGATTAATGTGACAGATCTTTGTCTCAAATCCCATTCGTCCTACGTCGGCCCAACTTGGACAGAATTCGCTACCATGTTGTGTGGTGCTTCTTCTCTCAAGAGACTCACCCTAGATACTTCAGGACCCATTGGGTCCAGTGTCACATTACAGTCCGGAAGCCCTACAAATGTCAATTTCCCCATTCAGCTTCCCCGATTAACTGATCTCATTCTTGCGCACGTTGGTGCAGAGTCTGCTATCGATCTGATCCAGGTGTTCCGTTTCCCCTCGTTGAAAAGTCTAGACCTTTTCTTTGACGATGACTGCACCGAGTTCGTCATCGAACTCGCCCGCGTGGGCACCTCTGCAGGTGGAGGGCGGCCCAGCTTGCTGCGGGGGCTCGAGAGCCTCACCTTACGAGGGCTTCCATGCGATGACTTGGACTTGGCTGATGAGTTGGAGGGTTGCGCCGAGATACTGTACGACCGGCTCAGCAACCTGAAGATACTCAAGCTCAACATTGGGTTATGGACCATTCCCAATTGGTTCCTGGACATCCTCACCATGGCACACTACGAGTGCGGTGAGCTTTTGCCCTCGCTCAAGGTGTTGTACGTCTCTGGGGCAAGCGGAGAAAGTATCCGCGAGGTGGTTCGGGCAAGAAGAAGCATGGGGATGAACCTTCGCGAGATCCATGTGGACAACCGATGTATGTTGAGCAAAGAGGATATGGCGTGGCTGAGGAAAAAGGTGAAGACAGTCAAGTTTTTTCACGGGGATGAATGGGGGGAACGGCCTGAAGAGTAGCTTGTGTTCTAGTTCCGTTTTGTTACTGTCTCGTTTTTGCCACGGTCCAATGCTCGTGATGAACGATGGCGAAGAGTTCTGCCCGATTTCACAAATGCTCAAGTCAACGTCGGTCTGTCGAGGGTGCGTCGGCGTCACGTCGTCGTCATGTTCTTCGGTCTGCCTGTTTTGAGTCCGTTTTCGCTGTCCTTTCCGTTTCGCCCTGTTGTCATCTCATTCACTTCGTTTCCTCTCCTCTTTCGCTCTTTTCATTTCGTTCTCTCGCTGTGTTCGTCCGGCGGGATTGCCGCACGCGCGTGACCAAGTGGCAGTGCACTCATAGGCCCACTCGTCGACGATGCCGTTCGGCGAAATCGTCTGCGGCGCCCCAGGAAGCGGCAAGTCGACCTACTGCTACGGAAAACATCAGCTGTTCACCGCTCTCGGGCGCCCCATCTCCATCGTCAACCTCGACCCCGCCAACGACAACATCCCATATCCATGCGCCATCGACATCACATCCCTCATCACCCTCCAGGACGCGATGGACGCCCACGGACTAGGACCCAACGGCGCCATGCTGTATTGCATGGAGTACCTCGAAGCGAACTTTGACTGGCTCGAGGCAAGACTGAACGAACTGGGCCCGGACGCGTACGTCCTGTTCGACATCCCGGGACAGGTCGAGCTGGGAACGATCCACGGATCACTAAAACATATCATCCAGAAACTGTCCAAGATTGGATTCCGAGTACGTGGGTCCCCTCCGTGTGTAGCGCTCGCTCACGGGAACGTGATCTGTGGCCAGCTCGCAGCCGTTCACCTGTGTGATGCACACTATGTCACCGACGCCGCCAAGTACGTGTCCGTCCTACTCCTCTCCCTTCGAACGATGCTCCAGCTCGAGTTGCCGCATATCAATGTGCTTTCTAAAATCGACATTCTCTCTCAGTATGGCGATCTTGGTACGTGGTTCTCAAACACGCGGCCGTGCCCTAACGACTGTCCAGATTTCAACCTCGATTTCTACACCGAGGTACAAGATCTATCCTATTTGGAGAGCGCCTTGAACGCCACCTCGCCGCGTTTTACAGCGCTGAATATGGCGTTGATATCTGTGATCGAAGATTACAGCCTTGTCGGGTTCGAGACGCTTGCTGTCGAGGTAAGCCGCTCTCAGTCTCGCTCGTTACGCAGCGGCCCGTTCATATGCACAAAGGACAAGGATTCCATGCTTCAGCTATCCCGCGCGATCGACCGTGCAACAGGCTACATCTTTGTGCCTCCTAAAAACGCCCCGGCTCCTGAAGGCACTGTTGATTCAAGTTCCGCACCTGCATCCGCTCGACCAAATCTGTATCCATTGTTCACCACGGCCGCAGGGCCGATGGCAGGGAATGTGAAGGATGTCCAAGAGCGATGGATAGATGCAAAGGAGGATTACGACGCGTTTGAGAAGAGAGAGTGGAGGCGAGAAGGAGAAATCTCGAGAGACCGGGCGGCAAGGGCAAAGGTAAAGGAGAACGAAGAAAGGGTGAAAGCTGGAGGGATAAGGGAACGAAGGTAGAGTAGGCGAGTTTCCAATGTGGTGCTTGCACGCGTCTGGCATTTTATTTTTGATGGCTATCGTTTATCAGGTGTTAAGGGTGTACATGTCTGCATTGTCCGTCAGTTTGACTTGCTGCGGGGCCGCTACAACATTCTACTCGCTGGTACCTGCTTCCTGTGAGCAACAAACTTCGGCAAGTACGCCAGTCGCAAGTTCTCAAAGGCTGTTATCGAGGGCAAGAACCATCTCGATTTGTCCTGGTGAAGGAGATGCGGTCCTCGGAAAACTGAATCGCCATGAGAATCAGTGCGATGTACTGAGAGGTGTATGCCTGTGCGGATTAAAGCGAGTGGACTGAAAAGCGCACATCGCACCTCCATCAAAGATGGCAAGTGTTGCCGATGCAGAGTGATAGCTTGTAGCGCAAGCACAATACGGCGACCAGAGGTAAGAGCGAAGACCACCAAGTGCGAAGTCGAGAGTGGGAAAAACCAGCGACTGCCCCACAAACGAACAAACAAACAATTGGAATTTTGGTCTCCCGGACCGCCCCCAAACCTCAACCTCTTGAACCCGGTCATTCCGATGAGTACAGGAACCTATCTCTCAGGAAAGCATGAAGCAAAAAAGCAAAAGTGGGCGCCTCCGTGCATCTTCTCTCGTGTCGAGTACTACAGGAGCTAGATCGCACGACGATTCAGACACATGGGATTGACTACTGCCGTAATTCACCAGACACCTACTCGTTGTGATCGATGTCGTTACTGTAACAGCACCGCAAGCGGCACCAATTCCAAGCGGTCTGAGCAGCTCAGACACTCGCCAGAGTTGGTCGAGAAATTATCTCGAGAGCGTATGATACGTTTGATTCAAAGGAGGTCAGAAGCTGCTAGGTGGATGAAGTAACACCGGGACAAACGATCGGTTAAGAACTATAGCTATCCGCTCACTAACAAGCTGAATTGAAACCTTGACGACATTGTCCTGGATGCCCATTGAACTTGAATTGTCCATTCATGTTTGCCGTTTCCAAGCGACAATATCCGGTAAGAATGATGAGTCGGCGCGAATGAGCGACTCGGTCAACGGAGACAGTGGTTGGAAGGATCGTGAGAGCTTTCTTTGATCTTATTACCACCGTTACTAAGCGCGGAAGGACTCGACACAACAGCGACGATGGAATTCGTACCCGCGCCAGCCGTTCATCGGGTGCTCTGCGCTGACTGCGGTGAGTGCATTTTATAGAACAGTTTTGTCCGTCTTCATACTCCAACGATTAGGGACGCCGATCGAACCCAACTCGGCCAATCTCTGCGTCCACTGTCTGCGGAACAGGCGAGTACGAATCTGGGATCGGTGCCGTGCATGCTGACATATTACCAGCGTGGACATTACTGAAGGCATCCCCAAGCAATGTACATCTTCTCGTCGTCTCCCCCGATTCGATCGCTAACCAGCCCTAGCGTCGATCTCGTTCTGCCGAAACTGCGAACGATTCCTGTCGCCACCTTCGGCGTGGACGCTCGCACGACCTGAATCACAGGAGCTGCTGGCGTTGTGTCTGAAGCGGCTCAAGGGGCTCAACAAGGTGCGCCTCACCGAAGCGCACTTCATCTGGACGGAACCACACTCGAAGCGTTTGCGCGTCTCACTCACGATTCAAAAAGAGGTAAGTCGCGCTGCCGCTATCTCAATTCCTTCCGAACCACGGACGCCCAGGTGCTCACTGCCACTATCCTCGAGCAAGTGTTCGAGATCGAATACCTCGTCCAGCATACGCAGTGTCCCGACTGTGCCAAACTCGCTGCGAAAAACACCTGGAAGGCACTTGTTCAAGTCCGTCAAAAGGTCACGCATAAGCGCACGTTTTTGTTCCTCGAACAGCTCATCTTGAAACATGGCGCACAAAAAGATACCGTCGGAGTCAAGGAGGTGAGGGATGGACTAGATTTCTTTTATAGCCAGCGAAGTCATGCGATACGGATGGTGGAATTTTTGACAGGGGTCGTGCCTGTCCGGTCAGTCGTCCTCGCCAAGATCGGCATGAAAAAGGCAGCTAACGCTGCATAGATCAAAGGGATCCGAACAATTACTATCGACCGACACCCACTCGAACACGGCCAACTACAAATTCACTTACTCGGTTGAGATCGCCCCGATCTGCAAAGACGACCTCGTCTGCATCCCCCTCAAACAAGCACGGTCGCTCTCTAATGTCTCTCCGCTAACGATCTGCACGCGCGTCGGGTCGTCGTTTCAGCTCCTGGACGTGGCGACGCTCCAAGCGGTCGAAGTGAGCACTCAAGTATACTGGCGCACCCCGTTCTCCGCACTCGCAGGTCTCACAGACCTCGTCGAGTTCACCGTCCTCGATGTCGAACCCGTCGGGACGCACCGCGGCCGCTGGGTTCTTGCCGACGCCCAAGTTGCCCTCGCCGGCGCCTTCCGGAGTTCAGGTGGACACGCCGACGAGGACATGCTCCTGGACCACGAGTCTGCCGGCGGGCCGAGTCAGATTTTGCACACGCGCACGCACCTCGGCGGGATCTTGCAGCCCGGGGACGCAGCGATGGGGTATTACCTCACCGCGTCCAATTTCAACTCGGACACATATGCGGGATTGTCGGCCGATCGGATTCCAGACGTGATTCTCGTCAAGAAGGCGTATCCGAATCGGAGGAAAAAGGGCCGGACGCGGGCGTGGAAGTTGCGGAGTATCGCCAAGGAGGAAGGAGAGGAAGGAGAGACGGGTGGTGGGAGGGGCGTCGTGGGCAGAATGGGTGGACGGGATCAGAAGAGGGTGGAGGAAGACTATGAGTTGTTCTTGAGGGATTTGGAAGAGGACCCCGAGTTGAGGGCGAACGTGAACCTGTACAAGGCCAAGGACGTCAAGATGCATGATGCCAAAGCAACACGGAAGAAAGGAGGACAGTATGGAATGGACGTGGACGAGGTGCACCCTGAGCCAGGTCACGCGCCAGCCTCGGAGGAAGAAGGGGAGGCTGCCGAGGAAGCGGACTTCCCTGATGTTCAATTGGAGGAGTTATTGGAAGACTTTGACGAGATGACACTGGGCGACGGTGGAAAGGCCAGCTGATGTCCTTGGTACCGTAAACACAGGCCCGTCACAGCCCGACGCTCTTCCTCTGCGTTCGTCCCTGGCTTGACCCTGGATGTCGTAACCTCTTCGATCGCCTTATCTACCTTGGCTAATAGTCCGCGTACTCTAAACTTGATGGAAGGTAGACCCCGAAGGATATCCCTGGACCTTTAAGTTACGGAGCAGGCTGGTAAGGATGCGGATTTCCATGGTAATGGACACGCCAGGGCAATGTGTGTTCATATTATGTTCAGTCCAGCTTGTACATGTAGTCTTTCATCTCACCTACGCGTCGATTGCAGTGACATGGTGGGAGCAGAAGACTCCTTCCCTCGCCCAACTCTCAACCCTATCCCGGTTGTCCGCCAAGCGCCTCTGTTCTCTTTCCGCCCTCTTTTCCTCGGCTTTTCTCCAGTAAGCCTTGAGCTGGTCCGGTGGTGTAAGGACATACGGCATCAACAGGAGGTAGTCAAAGTAGTCGAGGTCGCCAGAACTCTTTCTAGGCTGACGCTGAGCAGCACGCTTGTCACGTGCATCATTTTGCTCCCTGATCTTATTGGCATGTTTTTGAATGATTGCTGGATTTGCTTGCGTGATCCCGACGGAGCGTGGCCACTTTTTCAGCTTGTCTTTCAGTTCCTGAGTCGAAAAACGAAACATGACAGCATTGGCGTAGACGGCATCAAAGAGGATGTCCGGGGGACCAGTTGGTGGTAGACATCCGAACAGAAGCTCCGGGGAGGGCACTGGAATCGCCAAATGGGCTGTATGCGTCGGGATCAAAACGATGGGCTGTACACCTTTTCTCTCCCACTGATGCATTGGGGTCAATGTCGACTGTCTCGAGAGCAAAGTTCGGTGTCTACGTATGGAAACCGTCAACCTTCGTTAAAGTAACATGAAAGCATTACGCGCCATCAAAAAAGCAAATCTCTTTCCGAAGGTCGCATGTGCATTCCTGTTCAAAAGGATGCCATTACGAATATGGTTGATGTCGGTTATAATGTCGTCCTCACCAGGGTCCCGACTGCGATATGAAGTATAGTTCAGGATACACTGTCACTACGATTAGCGACGATAATTGGTGGGGGAGAGGAGCATACGCTATCCCCTTTGCTATGGGGTATGAAGTGCGCTGCATCACACTGGTCCAGCTCCATGCGTGGTACCAGAACGCAGCGTCGGTCCCGCTCAATCACATCACTGCGGAATGCTGCCCTCTGAGTTGTTGCCGCACTGGAAGTGATATGGGTGCGCTCAATAGCAGGATCTATCGGGAACATCCTTTGCCTCTCGGCATCACTGGCGTGATAGTAGACAACAGTAGACTCGGATGGGAGATCGCGGTCGTAATCCATGTCACCAGGTGCGAAAGGACTGAACGAAAGGTCGCCTTCCGCGCCAACCACGATTCCGATTGCATAGCGAATCCATTTAAATGGCTTTCGTGCGAACTGCAGCCTGGTGAGGTCGTCGAGCGGGAAAGTAAGACAATGAAGCCATTCCCATCCTCCTTCACAAGGCATCATTGCATGTACGTTGATCTCGGGTGGAGGCAATGCAGTGTCGGTCATTGTCGGGCAGTTGGGATGGCTTTTGGGTTTGTTTGTTTATGGGGCAGCCCCTTTGGGACCCTAAATCAACAGTACTCCCCGCACGCGTCAAACCCTAAATCAGGAGCCCTTCGTGGGACCGATCGCTCGTTCGGAGTGAGAGGGAGGAAGGAAGGATTGTATTGTATATGTATGAGATACAAGACGTGATGGGTTCGTAGTGAAACGAATGAGGACAGGGGAGATGGTGTAGCGTCACTCAAATCTGATGGAGGATTTGGTGGGTGTGTGGGAAGGCAGGCTGTCGGTCGTGCGCGCGGGTCACGTGACGTGCACGACGAGGGGAAGAGGATTCCGCGAGGAGAAGAGAATTCCGCGATGAGAGGAATTCGGAGAGAGAGATGGAGGAAAGAGAATCCGACGAACGGAATGGCCTAACCTTCGGAGCGTGGGATTGATCCAAAGCGTGCCGAGAGTGTCGCGGGCGGACGACGAAAGGGACGAGGAAGAGGGCACGAAAGGACCATCCCAAGCACAGCTACTACCCGGGCCCGAAGCCGAACACACACCCAAGCTGTGCTGACAAGAGAGGTATCATCGAGAAAAGACGGGGTAAGCGTGACACATACGAACTACTTCGAATGTAATGAATGCTGTTTGGCGAAATCCGTCATGACGGTGTCCAAATTCTGGAGTCGAAAGGTATTGGTGGACGATGATATGAAGAGTGGTAGGATAGTTTCGATACGTCGCCAGTACTCCAAGAATGCCCGGGATGACCATCGACCTTGGGTGGCGATGATATCCGGATTAATGCCCTCCAAGAGCATTTCCGTGGTGCCTCCGATACGGAAGGCATGACCCGGCATGTTGGGAAACCCCAGTTTGGTCCAAATTTCGTTGCAGCGGGAAATAAAGTCAGTTTTGGTGAGGGTTGACCATCCGGATCGGTGTTTGAAAGCAAAGAGAGGCGCGAGCGAAGGAATGTCATTGTTGATGTGTTGGTGGGCGACGAGCACCGCGAGGGGATTGGAGAGGTGAGGGCGTGCGGTAACCGAGATGTCAGCGCCTTTCTCTTGAGTCGTCTTGGTCCACGGGATGTGGAAGGAAAGGTATTCGGTCCCGTTGGCCAATGTTTTGACAGATAGGGGAAGGACGGAGCGCGTGACGTGTTTGTTGGGGGTGAACTCGGTGGCGGAACGGGGCAACAGCTCACCAAGACGGCAGCATGACCAGAAGGCTGTGGCCGCTACGGCCGCGATGGCAATATCGCGTGGGGAGTCTAGGTCCAGGGAGCTGAAGAGTAGAGAGAGTGCCTCTAAGGTGACCGGTGGTCGTTTGGCCCTGCGGGAAGAGGGTGGAACCATTTTTGCGAGTCCGCGTCGAACGGATCTCAACATGTCCATACCGAGCCAGGGAGCACCGTTGACGTTGTGCCAGAAATGGAGTCCAGCGAGCCAGTTGTTCAGCGTTTTGTCCGAAATGGTTCCTGCGTGGGAGGCGGCAAAGGCAGCGATGAGCTCCTGGGACGCCGGCATGCGGTCATGCTCTGGCATTGCGATGTTGTCACAGAATTGCGTGAAACGAAGAAGGCCGGCGCCGTAATTGCTGCGCGTGTCTTTGTCTAGAGAGAAAATCATGACCTGAAAGAGTTTGAAAACAACAGGGTTGGGGAGTTTGGATTCGAGTTCTGATTGCCACTGAAGTCCAGACGGCGTTGCCCACATCAGAAGGCGATCACTTGCGAGGACGTGGGGACGGAGGGGGGAAGGAACGATCCGAGAGGAGGACCTGGGTAGTCTGGGAGGGCGAGGCTGAGATGTGTGGAGGGAGTTGGTGACATGGAGACGAGTATTATTGGTTGATGTGGACGCGTCGGCCCAGAATTGGGCTGCAGCTGCATTGATGTCCACACCGGCCATGAGTTCGTCATAGGCGTTGGGCTGGTTTGGACTCATGGGTGAACCAGCACCTGATGGCAGGTGGGAGAGTGGGAGATGAGGAGATACGTTGCTCGTCTGGCGGATAGATGCCACGAGAGATGGAGTCTGCTTGGTTGAGCTCAGACGGGACGTAAATTAGAGTGATGCTGAGGTTGCGAGAGTACATAATGGATTCGGTGCGTCGGATACATGCGTTGACCATGTGATTGCGACTCCTGCCTTTGCGGAAGGCATGAATGACACCTTCGTTATCGCTGCGAATCAAGACGTCCGCGTCTGAAATGGATCTGAGTTGTAGAAGGAGGACTGCGAGTTCGATCGCAGTGGCCTCGAGCCAGCCAATGTCACGTCCTTCGCCCTGGGATCCGCGCCAGTCAGGAGTGGTGCGCCAGGCATCCCATGCACCGTTCCAAAGAAGTCCGATGCCAAAGCCGGAGGAGGCGTCAACCCAAATACCATAGTCACGAGTGGGAGGTCTAGACTGTAGTGAACGAGGGGACAAGGTGGATTGCAGGGTGTGTAGCCACCACTTCAAGTCGGAGATGAGCGAGCGAGTCATGTACCGGGGGGCGTATTCATTTGGGAAGTCAGAAATCCAGGAGTAGATGGAGGCGAGGTATGACTGTCCGTATGGGAAGGCGAAGGTACAGTGCTGGAGATAACCAGCGATCTCCTGACCTGCCTTCTTGGAAACCTGAAGGTGTTCCGATGTTGACAGAAATTGTGAAAGACGAACAACATATTTGCGGCGTTTGGAAGGGGTGAGGGTGACTGTGCGGAGAGGAATGTTCCAAAGGAATCCGAGATATTCAACTGTGTCGCTGAACGGTTGTCCTTTCTCGGAGTGCCAGGGAATACCCAGGGGAGCGATGATTCCTTTGATGCGTGTCAGATCATAATCATATCGGTAAACTTCCCCATTGGATATGCCCAGACACTGGCCAGTGGGAGAAGGGTGTCGAAGAACTGAGATGTCGTCGACCCACTTCTTGGCCGGTCCGACACCCACTGATTTCCAGATGCGCAGTGTGGCTCCAGCCACTTCACCCTGTAATCCAGCCGCTGACGCGATGCCGAATGGTAGGTTGTGGTCAATGTAAAATTTCCCGTCGAAGTAAACAACGATATATCGCTTATGATCGGGAGCACATGGGATGGTGCAATAGGCAGCCTCGACGTCGAGGGACGCAGCCTGGGCACCGGGTGGAGCCGTTCTGACCTGGTAAGTCGTGCATGAGATACTTGGTGTAAGGAGGTCCGGTTCCCAAACCCTCAGGCTTTCGAGCATGTGTGGGCATGCGAAAGCATCCGAAGGCAGAGAACAAGAGGATAAGACATACGAGGTCAGCAAACTCGTGAGCATTGCCCCACTCAGTGGGGAATTCCTTGGCATCAATCTCATCATTGACGGAATATCCCATTTCGCCGGCATACGAGAGGTGTCGGCAGACACGAAACTTGTCGGGGGCGCCATCAATGCCTTTCTTAACGGCGACTTGGAGAGGGGAGGAGCGAAATGGGCCTATCTTGGCCTCGAGCTCATCTTTGGTGAAGGGACCTGAGAAGCGTCCCAAACGCAGTTCATTAGTAATATACTCTTCAATGACAGAATGGTGCTGATGCGCCCCGGGCAAATTATCGGGGGTGTAAGAATGGTTGATAGGAAGGAAAGAACCTAATGGGAAGCCATGACGAAGTTTGAAAGGGAGTTCAGGAAATTCGTGCAAGAGATTAGCATTGCATAAGAAAAGCTCAAAGGCATCAGCAGAGTACGGGGTAAAAATACGTGCGAAGTCTGGATCGTGATCATATGGAGTCTGTGCGATGGTGAGGTTATCATGATACACGTGCAAAGGGGGCACTACGAATACATCTGGTGGCGGAGTCCAAATGATGAATGGGTCTGGTCTATCAGATGCAAAGGCGGGAGAGAGCAGCATGAGCGGTTTCCCCGCAGAATGTACAGGCATGCTGAGTGGGGGCATGAGAGTGTTTGCATTGCTTTCGGGAGCTATTGAGGTTGAAAAGGACGCAGAGAGGGGTTCCATTGGAACGTCGGACGAGCTGTCCTCCAGCGATCTTCGCAAACGTTTGTTTGCCTTTCGCCGTAGTCTCTTCCTGGCATTCCGAGAAACGGTGACCGGTGCGTCCACAGACGAGACACATGGGGTCAGATCTAGGCTTGGAATCTGATGAGGGACCATCTCGGGAGGAAGGATCATTGAGATCGCGGAAGCGTCTGCCGGTCCTGCGAGACATGTCGTAAGGCTCGAAGCGGTGGGAGTTGGAAGAGCGATCCTCACGTGAGGAGAGTTGGAGGAGTCGTTCCGTGGCAATTTCGTTTTTTGTTGCCTGATGTGACAATGAGAATGAATGGTGCATGTATGCATGGGAGAGAAGAACAGACCTGCAGACGCAGCTGCCATTGGAGGTCATCATGCTTGAAAGGCTGAGCCGCATATAGCGCGCGCCAGTTCATGTCGAAGGTGAGAATGGCTTTGAAGTTGGAACGAACCGCCTCGTCCTTGGAGAGATTGGAGTAGTGCCAGAGCCAGCGCCCATGGACATCCGGATTGGCCACCCCAGGATCTTGGAGCCACGTGAGATAACGTTTCCAGGCCTCGTGCCAGGTGAAAGCGTCCAGCAAATCCTCCGCTGGGAAGGCCGAGAGGTCAAGAAGATGGTGGGTGACGCCCCCGATGATGGACTTAATTTTCTTGAGAGTCAAGCCACCACGATGAAGACGTTTGGTCGTCTCATCAGTGAAAAGAGTGAGAGGGAGATATTGACCAGCTCTGGCGAGATCGCTGATGGTGGAGTGGATGCCAAGTCCATACGTGCTGTCAAGGGTGGACAAGAGCGTAATCTCCTTGTCAACGGAGAAGAGAGTGACGTTGGACGATGGAGAGGAGGAAGGAGTTTTGATTGCGTCAAAGGCTTTGGCCGCGCGAGCTTTGGAGTCCGGAGACATGAGGGAGAAGGCGGCGAGCCACTGCTGCGCCTTGGAGGCGGGAGCGTCGCCCGAAGAGGCGAGAGATGAGCTGTCCGGAGAAAGACCCGACAGGACATCTGGAGAGACGGAGGTGGAATTGGAATTGGGGGGCGTTCCCCCAGAGGTCACACCGCCCTGGATGCCCGACGAAGGGACGATGGCAGGGGCCCCAGAAGATGCGCTGTTCTGAAGGCCGGGGGGAGGGAGAGAAGACCCCCCGGAAGAAGCGCCAGTCTGAGTGCCCGAAGGGGAAGTGGAGGACGATCCTCCGGGTGATGCGCCGCTCTGAGCACCTGATAGAGAGGCGGCACTACTCGCCAAGGAGTTGGGGACGTTGGAAGATGAAGTGGATTGTGTCATGATGAGTATGTACAAAAAGCGAGCAAGGAGTGCGAGCAGGAGAGAAGAAAGAGAGAAAGATAAGGAGACGGTGCACCGACTGTCTTAAGTATCATGTGGGAGGTGTCGGGAGCTATGGAAGAAGCGTTGGCGGGTCGGTGTGGTGAGGAGTCCTAATCTGCGACTGGCACAAAGGCCCGGTTCTGACTGCTTACTCATTGATTCATTTGCACAGAACAGAACGTCCACACAATCACTCCATAGCATGTTCACCTAATAAAATGAGAATGCACTGCCTGCTATAGAATGCAAATATATGTCTGGGTATGTTTTTCAGGGGGTAAAGCAGAACGTTGCAGATCATAACAGGTCTCAATTCCGTGTGATCTCCCTGTCTCAAATGTTTGTAGCGGTCGATATATGATACCATCTGTTGGATTTTATGCATGT
>JBBPUA010000651.1:0-13956 GCA_038094355.1 Afroboletus lepidellus | reverse complement strand
GCTTCGCCAGCCAGGACACCCTGATCGCTCTAAGTCTCTGAATAACCTTGCGATTCGTCTTTCTATTCGCTACAACCACCTCGGGGCCTTGCAGGATCTCGAGGAGGCCATTTTCCTCTCAAGAGAGTCACTCTTGCTTCACCCGCCAGGACATCCTGATCGCTCCACGTCTCTGAACAGCCTTGCGACTCATCTTTCCACTCGCTATAACCGACTCGGAGCCTTGCGGGATCTCGAGGAGGCCGTTGTCCTCGATCGAAAAGCACTATCGCTTCGTCCACAAGGACACCCTGAACGTTCCATGTCTTTGAACAACCTCGCGGATGGTCTCTCGAGTCGCTACAACCGGCTCTGGGCCTTGCGGGACCTTGAGGAGGCCATTGTCCTTGACCGGGAAGCACTCTCACTTCGCCCCCAAGGACATACACATCGTTCCTCGTCTTTAAACAACCTTGCAAGTCATCTCTACACTCGCTACACCAAGCTCTTGTTCTTGCAGGATCTCGAAGAAGCCATTGTCCTCGACAGAGAAGCCCTGTTGCTTCTCCCACCAGGACACCCTCGGCGTCCCAAGTCTCTGAATAATCTTGCGATTCGTCTCTCCACTCGTTACAAGCGGCTCCAGTCCTTACAGGATCTCGAGGAGGCCATTGTCCTGGATCGAGAAGCGCTCTCTCTTCGCCCGCAAGGCCACCCCGATCGTTCTTCATCTATAAATAACCTTGCAAATCGTCTCTCCACTTGCTACAATTACCTTGTGTCTAGGCAGACCACTCCAGGTTCAGCAACGGCAGTGAGTTATCTTACATACTATTGTATTTCGTTCTCATTGTGTAGCAGAACAATCAACAAAAACTATTCAAGGAACTATTTTCCCTGTATGCTGAATTGGTAGATGTATCCCATGCAGTGTCTTTGGCTGATTTGTTCGTCTGCCGAGCATGGGTCTCTCGAGCTGAACATTACAAGCATTCGTCCACAGTCCTTGCATATGAAACATCTCTCCGATTGCTTGTTGAGTACCTCTCCCTTCTTCCCTCCTTACCACAACATCTCGACATCATAAAGAAGCAAGCATCATCGCTTGCAATGGATGCATTCTCAACCTGTCTGCGTAATGGTGTACCGGAGCGTGCAGTTGAACTGCTCGAGCAAGGACGGGGCGTATTCTGGAGCCAGCTCACCCGCTTGCATTCTCCACTTGATGATGTTGTTGCATCAGGCTCTGCTGGTCAGACGCTATCAAGCGAATTTATACGTCTGTCCTTACTTATTCGCAATGCCCTCGATTCACCTGGGGTAGATCAGCATGAGCATCTCTGTCGTCTCAACGTTGAAATGCAAAGTGTCGTCACAGATATTCGCAAAATACCTGGGCTTTCTTGTTTCCTTCTTCCCTCCATCTTCTCGGATCTTCGGCATGCAGCTAGTGCAGGGCCCATCATTATCGTCAATGCAAGCCAGTATGGCTGTGATGCCCTCATTATCTTCGAGGACCGCGATCCAGTCCATATTCCATTGTTGATCACTAAACAATATGTTCAACGTCAATCCTCGATGCTTCGCAACTTGACTCCTCACACAATGTCTGCCGACAAGACAAAGCTTCTTGGCAGAATTTTACGGGAACTCTGGGATGATGTCGTCCACCCTGTCGTTGATTTTCTCCGAACAATGCACCCATTACAATCACGCATCTGGTGGTGCCCTACTGCTGAGTTTTCGACCCTGCCTTTGCATGCTGCTGGTCCATATAAGAAGGGTCAGCCGAACCTCGCGTCTCTCTACGTCTCTTCCTATACCCCGTCTTTGAGTGCTCTCGTTCGTGCTAGACGTCCACATTTATCAAAGTTGACGAGTAATCCGACGCGGTTCGTCGGCATTGGTCAAGCAGATGCTGTTGGGCACAGTAAACTCTTTGCTGTCAGTTCTGAACTGGCTAACATTGGACACCATATTGACATTGCCGCCACCTTCACTCACATCGAAGGTGATGAATCCTGCATATCACGCGTTGCGGAAGAGCTTGGCAAGAACGAATGGGTGCATTTTGCATGCCACGGTCTCGCCAATACCAAGGAGCCTTTCCAGTCCGCGTTCGCCCTCAAGGACGGAAAGTTTGCCATCGAGCACATCATCCGTTGCAATGTGAAGGACCCTGAATTTGCATACCTTTCCGCGTGTCATACGACCGTCGGAGACGAGGAGAGCCCAGACGAGATGATCCATCTGGCGTCTGCGATGCAGTTTGTCGGATTCCGTTCGGTGATTGGGACCATGTGGGCGGTGGATGATGCAGAGACGAACAGGATCACCTCGATGTTCTATCCGCTCATGCTGGATCAGTCTGGTCGTCTGGATCATACGAGGGCGGCATACGCGCTGAACAAGACGATGAGGACACTCGATCTACCGCTCGATCAGCGGGTTCTGTATGTGCATATCGGCGCCTAGCGGTCTGACTACCAGGACAAATGACACAATGATGTAAAATGCTATCCATTATACTCTGACCACAACCCTCCTCAGGGTTGCCAAGTAATCAACATGTTCGCAGAGATTGGGCTAGATCCGACTACAACCCTCGCATAGATTGCAACTCTCGCAAAGAGTATGATCCCGCTGACATCGACACGAGCGAATGAGCGCGCATGGACCTGGATTAGTCAGCAGGTGTGGTGTTTTTCAGAAGTCCGTTGAGTCCCTCCCTCACCAATGCTCCACTTAGCCACCGTTGTTACCACTTTCGAGCGAACGAGCCTGACCACCCACGAGACAACCCCTCCCGATCCCCTCAAGCGCAACCGCTTACTCAACGCGCCCTGTCTGCCATTTCGAGCCCGACCGCTCGCTTAATATACTGCCCAGTCTGAATGCTCGTAGGGCCCTTTCATGCATATCTGCCTACTGGGCGGCTTCTCCTACCCTTTTCGAGCCACGAGCTCGCTGGAGGCCCGGTGTCCTCCCACCTCCCCTCCACCTCCCCTCAAACGAGCCCGATTGCTCGCCCGTCAACCTCGTTTAAATAAGGTCAGTCGCTCCCTGCCTAAGCTATCTTGACCCGAGCCCGACCGCTATCCTTGTGGCCCCCCTCCCTGCCGACTCGAGCGCCATCGCTCGCCTGATGTCCCTGCTATGTCAACCTGGGCCTGACTACTCATTTGATACTCTCGGCTTGTCATCTATCTAACTTCTCGCTCGTTTCCTACTGACTCGAGTGCCTGGTGGCCTCGTGGACTGAGCTCGACCACTCGGATAGTGGCCTTTCCCTGTACCACCTCTTGCTTGACACGCCTGCCTTGTCAAATCGAGTGCCTCCGGTCCCCTGAAGCCTCCACGTGCTAGTTCGAGCCTGACTGCTCACTCCGTGGCCCTCGTCGACACGAGTCCAACCTCTCGTTCCATATTGCCACCATGTCTCCTCGAGCTTGATCATTTGAGCTTACCTCTGCACGTAGTGTCTTGTAAGTATTTCTGGATTGTAGGCTCGTAATAGAAATGGTGCATACTGGACAATGGCGAGCATGAAACCACGGACGTCCACGATGATCATAATTACGGCTTGACAACTTGAACTGCAGTTGGACGACGTCTGAATTGCATCTGAGAATTCTGATTGGACGACAGCAGTTTAGCGACGCCTAGCGAGCCACCTTCTTAATTAGAGCGCAAATTTTGCGTCTTTTTGGCTGTCGAGTTTTTTGATTTGAAGATCAATCCTCAACATTTCTACCAGCTCCACCGTGGAGCTGGTTGCCGCCTAAGTTCTGCTAATTGCCAATTTCAAATAATATATTTCGGCATTGATAAAGCCATTCATGATCAATCCATATTGTGCGCCACCACATTCCGGAGAAATAAATATATTGCAGGCGGGCAATTATGGTGAATTATTTACCATTATTATAACCCTGGCCGGCCCATCAGGAGAGCGGCACCTTACATTGTGACGGTTGCGTTTTCCCGAAGGCTTTTGTGAGCCTACGCGAGGCCTTGGCGAGGCCTAGCGAGAGCTCTGATTGGACAGGGTCCAAGTTGTACGACACAATCCCTTTATATCCCGCTTATCGCGTCAGCGGCATCACTGAAAAGGCATAGGCTCACAAAAGTCTTCGGGAAAATGCAACCGTCATAACGTAAGGTGCCGCTCTCCTGATGCCCCTCTACGACGCAGTGTTGCTGTCGAGGAGAACTGAGTCGAAAAGTGCAACTTCGTCACTGCAGTCTGCAGTCTTCGAAAACCTCGGATTTGAATCACGATGTCGAAATTACTTAAGGAGACATCAATATGGAATGGGTGAGCGCCTGAGCGCCTGTGCGCAGCAGAGTAACGTTATGTCTGCGGGTCATCATGGCCCCCAGAACTTTAGAAGCGAATAATCTCAGGCCAGTACTAAATGACCCTCGTGATACAGTAACTTACATGCGCCGCTTCCTGTGGCGCCTCGTTTGAACGAATTCGGATATGCATGAGGTCGGCTCAGCTGGACAAAGTTATTCGGGTCCAAGGACGCACAGACCACCTACGGAAAGCTATAAATACGCTACACTTGCTGTTCAAATCTATCAGGCACTTCAGCTCACCTGTTTTCCAACTCCCCACGCAATCACGAGCATCATGCGTTTTTCTCTCTTCGCTATCCTCTCTGGTTTGGCCGCGCTGGCTGTTGTCGGCGCTGTGCCAATTGAGAACCTGGAGCGCGCCACCCCTCCGTCCGGTGATCTTGTTGTGATTGTTGGTGTAAGCATATCTCGGAACTCAGAACCGATGCATGCATTAATTGCTTTGACAGGGCGGAGACTGATTTGGACCCGTTCAAGATCTGCTTCGCGTCATCGAGACACCTGGCATGTCGATAGCCAGTAAGTAATTTATAGCGGTACAAAATCACGCATGAATTGACGAGAATGGAGAGTAGAGTTGGAATGATCTGCGAGCCTGACGGTATCATTATTTTCGAGTTGTGTCTCCGATTTATGGCTGGAAGTGGAACTAGTAGTGGGAACATGGACATATGTTGGCGAATTCGACGTTGCTGTTCTCCGTTTTTCGAGTTTGCCTGTGAACATGAATTGTCTGGATATCGGATTTCAGGAGTGATGATGAGTCCCTTGTACTTCCTTTTGGCCTGAAATCGTGCAATGGGACAGGCTCAACCAAGATGCAAAGCCACCACACCGTCCGTCGATCCCATGAATGCGGCTCGCGCATTGACGTACGTCATTAGGCAGAGTATGGTACTGAATGGATAGGGTCTCGCCCGATCCGTACCTCGTCGAAGCACTGTCTAAACCACGGTCGGTGAGCCATCCGAAGCCGTATTCACCCAGAACCGGCCCGTGACTGGCAGACCAGCCCATGATGGACCTGCGGAGTTCCTAGCCAAATCAAGAACATGAACGGTCCACCTTTGGCTCGCTTAACCTGGTCCCAACTTTAGATCAGTGGCACTGCAGGCCGTCTTTTAAATCCATGTCATCTGTGTAAAGGAGCATAGTGCAGATGAGATCGTCACTTGAAGAACTCACCCGGCGTAACACTTGGTCTATCATCTACCTAAATGACCTTCTGCCATCGTGACGGCGCTATTCTTGTAAGTGCGATCAGTTTTCAGCAGTTGGAGGTTGAGCAATCACTCCATGTATTCAGGTTCGCCTATCTTGTTCAGCACTCTGTAAGACCTAATCCGTCGAGGCTGTTCGAGTCCACAAATTCTACTATGGAATTGTTCCGCACGGCGTAGCATACCACTTGCGGAAGTTTCTTCAACGCCCCAGGTGAGAGCAATAAGGCTTCTAGATCCAGACTGACATCTTGGCCTTCTTAGTGCCATTGTCTTCGATTTTGAGAGGTCCCTGAAGTGCGCCGCTGGGGGGGATATCGTGTATCGCCGAAACTTCTCGGCCATGGCTTGGCCTTGAAGGCGGAAAGCGTATAAAATTGAACTTCTCTCACCCTCCCCACAAGCAATGGACGAATTCATTGACAAGAAATTTCTTATCACAATTGCTGAGGAGCCTCAGCTCTGCGTTGGTGCTGACCCTCTTCCCGAGAGAATGGGTGCCGGGGGACCAGTCGTTGTCGATGGCGAAATGAAGGAGGCAAGTCCATTCATTTTGTTCAAGTCAACACTGCCCAGAGTTCTACTCTCTATTTCTACGATCAATGCTAAGTACAACTATATTCTTCTACAGTGGTCCTTCACAGGTGGATTCTTGGTTTTGAATGACGGTTTGTACAGCGTACAACGCGACAATGCAGTGAACGTGGGCTCCGGCGTGATTGTAGGCACAAAGTGGATCCTTGTTAAGACCGAAATGGGAATACAGTTAGTATCTCATCTCTTTACCACATTCCATCACAAATATTTGAGCTAACATAAGCTAGAATTAGGTCCCCACGCGATGATACGTTCTGGACCGCTACTGTAGTCGAGTCTAAGAAGCCAGTGCGTAAATCTCTCTTGATGAAAAGGAGTTAATCTCTACGTTAAATGTGCTACAGGTCGTTCTCGCCCCCAGTGGTAGTGTCGATCCTCAGTACCAGCTGTGGAACTTCATCCTGCTGGACTAAAGCACGCCTGAGTCCAGGGCTACCAATGTAACAAGATGTACTTGTACAGTAGTTTGAGATCTTCAATAGCATCGTGGATCCCATCAAAACCTGTGGAGTAACGATGTGAAGCACTCGTCGTGATCTTGTTCGATACTGTACTTTCAAGTCATGTCATGCAAGGTCAGGTTGGCAGCGACCAGCGGATTGCAGCTTCCACCGGCAAATTCGTCACACATGACGTAGTCGCTTCTCAGCCGGGTATTCCTGTTGAGTGAAGACGGGCTTAGCGAATCAACGATGGGCTGGGCACTGACAACTTTAACGTACACCGCTTCCGTGTGGCATCTTGGACAACTGCTCAAACAACCAGAAACGTGCGCTGGAATTATTATGATAGGCTTCATCATGTTCGGATCTTTAAAGTACTCGGATTGCGACATTCGAGCATCGGATGAGCAGTCACAAACGTGTTTCGCTAAGGCCGCCTATTATATCCGGCAGTTTATGGGTCGTAACGGATATAGTGGCGTACCTCATTTACTTATCGAGATACGACTAAGCACCCTCGAATTTATGCGCTTGCGACGAACGGAGTTTTGCTCAAATTATGATGCGAATGATAAGAGCATCGCACGGTACTGGTCTGTCGCATCAATCGAAGATATAAGGCTGGGCCCCACAGTTTGCCGCCGCATCCCCAAACCCACATCTCAATCTCACATCACTCTCTTGTATACGAAGCGATGGGTAATCTGAAACCTGGCAGGTACTCCATTCGACTTGCTGCATCTCCTAGTCCATTGGTCGGCGTGGTCTTGCGTGGTGTACCCGTGCAACCAGTTGTCACCAAGGCCTATTTTAGAATCGTACGTCTGATGTTCTTCGTTCAGCGCCGATTTGCATCCCTTTGCTGTCTGGTGGAATAGCAGACTGATTTGACTCTTACTTGTCTGCAGTGGGACGTCCAGGAGAAAGAAGATGGAACCTACGTTTTGAACCTAGAGGATATCGAAGGTCCTCGGTTCGCCTTGGAGGAGGGTAACACTGTATATGTCGGCCCGCGTCCTCCAGTTTCCTGGAGGGTTGAAGGACCTGAAGGTGGACCCTACACGTCAGCGTGTTTACCCTCCGTAATATCTATCGCTGACCTCTGCACAAAAATAATCAGGATCCAGGTACCTATAAGCCCCAACGGGCCGATTGTCTGGACCGTGGAAGAACCTGATGATGGTTCTCAGACTCACTATCCTGTATGAAGAGGCTATCGGTAGCGGTGAATTAATGCTCATTATTTATACTCTAGGTTACTCTCAAACCCCTCATGCCAGGCCCCCCGGAAAGCCAGAAGTGGTACTTTGTCGCGCCTCAGTGAAATCAGAGGCTCAGGGCGATTAGTAAGGAAACTGTCGTGGTTGTAAGCTAGTTCAGATGAACCAAGTGTAGTCAGTTGTCGCGCATTCCATGGAATCGAAATATGTCGTTACAGTAGTTTGGACGTCAATCGTGGACAGCGTGGAGATAGCGGCATCCTATACGCGCTATCAAGATATTAAACTCAATTTCTGCTACAGTTACACCAGTGAGATTGATTTCTCCATAGCAAAGGAAGGGTTTCGAGTCATACCGAGTATAACGAGTGCTGATTGCTGCCTGGAAGTGGCCGATGAGCCCGTTTGTGTTAAATTTATGTTGGATTGCATTGATCGTGAAGCGAACTGGTACGTCTGGGAGGGGGGACATTGGGAACCTACTAGTAGTAGCATCGTGGATGTCACCGCATAACATGGTTCAGATCGTGGCGACGTTTTCAATCGTTTGGCTATGACCAATCGACTTAGACTCGTTCTCGCTGTCCCGAGAAAACGAGCGTTGAGATCTACAGCTAACCACTGGTAGTGAAATCTGATTTACAAATTACGAGTTGACAGAGAAATAGAAAACGAAAAAAGTAATGAAAAACAAAAAAGGCCGAACCTACTACGATCTCGATCAACTAGTGATAGGCCTAACGTTCAAATTAGACCCCTCCGATGACTGCGCTGCGTCGCGCGTACTATGCGCGTTCGGTTCCAGCAGATATTTTGCTCCTCGCGGACATTTCATTGCCCGAAGACGTAGTAGTGTTTGGCGACACCAGGTCCTTGCTAGTGCGGTTCAACTAGATCGAGCAGCGAGGCGTACGGAAAGGTGATGGAGATCATCACGGAGTCCGATGTTCGACGCGTGCACTCGGAGATTGCCGTGACCACCTCGTTGTCCGCAAGCTTCTAGGCCCGTTCGAGTGTCACATTATTGCTGGCTTTGTGATATACTCGAGGTAACCTGAAGGCGTCCTCGTTGACCAATGGCCGTGCCAAACCTATGCTATGGGCATGCCACCCTCCGAGTCGCGTAGCCAACCCAGGCGACCGCTCTGGAATTTCACCCCACCTTCTGTGGGTTTCTGGTCTCGTATGCCCGTACCCAATGGTACGAGCGTGGTGGGTCCACGTCGCCTCGACCCATGGTTATCCGACGGAAACGTCGTCCTCGCCGTCGAAGGAGGGTACTTTCGCGTCCACAGAGTCGTTCTCTCTTCGGCCTCAAGGGTGTTCCATGACATGTTGTCTTCTCTACAAATCAATCGGTCTTCCGACCGTAAAGTCGACGGCTGTCCCGTCATGACGTTGCGGGATTCAGCCCCAGAAGTTCAAATCGTCCTCAAGACGTTATACACGAGACCGTGCGTAGTTTTTGACCCACCTTGGGCCCGACGAAGTCGACGCTGACCCCACTCAGACAGCGAATCCCCGCAGAGGCGCCTATCCACGTTTCTGTACTGACAGCGTTCCTTCGACTAGGCAAGAAATACGAAATACGCTGGTTGTTCGACGAGGCCTGTTCCAGGATACAACAATGTTACCCATCGTCCCTGTTTTCCCTCCTCTTCCTACCCCCTAATCTCAAACATCCCGTCACCGGACGTGACAAGTACGATTTTCAGTTGATCAACCTTGCTCGGGAGTTTGGGTTGCTTTCCCTCTTGCCAGTCGCCATGTATCTCTGCGTTTGCTCTTCTCCTCTGACAGCCATCCTGGACGGGTACTACTTCGATGGCTGTCTGTACCACCTCACGCCCGCCAATCAAAAGTCTTGCATCATGGGCAGGGACAAACTTCTAGAGCTACGCTCTCTTACCTTTGGCTGGTTGAAAAGGTCACGGCCATGCTGCATAGACGAAGTCAAGTGCGCTTTGGGGAATTTCGCTACCATCACAGAATTGTGGTGCCCAGATCGGCCTAGTTCTAGGGATCCATTCATGCGGTGGGATCCCAGATGGGACGCTAGGTTTTGTATGAACTGTATGGTTTATTGCCACAGGGAGATCGAGGATGGGAGAGAGGATGCTTGGGATGGGCTGCCGTCTGCTTTCGGATTTTCTTCTTGGGAATGGCTGATGAAGAGCGAGCACTTGGCGAGAGACCACGTATACTAGAGGACTAGACGACACTTATTATTTACTTTAAATTAGAGAGTTGGATCTAAGTATTAGGTAGCCTTGATGTGATGTTAGACCTTGGTTGTACTATTCGACATTCTCAGGATTAGAGCGATGAACTTCATGCTCAAGTTGCCAACGTTTGTTCAGACGTCGCAGCAACCCGGGAAAGCTAACGTCGCCATGCTTCGTTTCCTTGAAGGTGTGCATTTCTATGATACATCAACGTGCGCGTCCAATTGATTATCCTAGTCGTCCCAAAAATATCCAAAACCTCGCTCCTCCAGTGAAAAAGCTTCCACAGCAGGAACACTCCCGTTCAGGCCTGCCAAACCATGCCCTCTTCGACCACGCCAATCGATATCGCTTCTGACGCGTCCATGTCGTCCACCTTTGCAGCATGACATACCGGATCACTATCCTCGAACACCATCGCAGACACGGGGGTGTCTAGATAGGCGTTCGGTCGCGAGAGTATGCCGAACCCGGTATCGATGTCCCCCCCGCGGCTGCGGACGTCATGTGCATACAACTCCCGCACGCCGATGAAAAACCGTGGGATGAGAGGGTAAAAAAATATATAGGTGCATGCACGCAGGCAGAGCGTCGGAACGTTGCCTGGCGGTCGCCCGCTCCGGTTGAGCGCGCAAGCGACTTGGTACAACATGTTCCTAGACGTCGAGGGAGGCCACATCCGCGGTTAACACTTTCTTCGGGAAGAACGGGCGGGACGTACGCGATGAAATAGAGAATTCCGTGTTGAGCGAGGATCTGCATGTAGCGGTTGAGCTTCCATTGCAGCGCCATTCTGTACATCATAAGAGACTGCCTCAGACTTCGGAGGGCAGTGAGAAACATCAATGTGGTACCGAGAACAAATCGTGGGGCCACGAGAGACAAGGTATGCATCGGTGGAATGTCAACGAACGAAGCGCTGCAGGATGAAAGATTGAGAACTCGGACGACTGTGACTGTAGTAAGGGTGAAATATCAGGTATTCCATCAAAAGCATTTCGAATTATGAATTAGCCATGCACATACCAGAGAAGTATTTATCGGGATTGTTGTAAATCCCAATAAAAACAAACGTGGTTGTGATTTGTAGCATGTATAGAAACGAGAGAATACAAAGAACGGTTCTAGATCGATTCCACATTGCGTAGACACGCAAAATCATCA
This sequence comes from Afroboletus lepidellus, assembly GCA_038094355.1. Classification (NCBI taxonomy): domain Eukaryota; kingdom Fungi; phylum Basidiomycota; class Agaricomycetes; order Boletales; family Boletaceae; genus Afroboletus; species Afroboletus lepidellus. Next base: position 2,743 of record JBBPUA010000651.1, on the reverse strand, counting down.
TCACTACTCGAACATTAGCATAGAGGAAATGTGGGTGGAAGACACAATAACTCACGATCGGATGCAGAAAGAAACACTGCAAATGCCCACAGTGACACCAGAAACACAGCACTACCTTTCGGAACATCATTATTCGGCGTTGTCAGCAGGATAATGTACTTACATCTAAACAATCATTAGCAATCCAAGGTTTATTCGGAGATTTTGTACATACGCCTGTCAGAATTAGACCATCAGTAACTTAAATGGACGAAAAGGGAAAGGGGTCTGACTCCCAAAGGGCCAGGAATGAAAGAACTACAGACTGAGCGGTCAATGGGTAAGCTATCCATTAACTTCACTCTGACCCTTAAACATACTCAGTGCCGAAGTGCTTCAGGAGCCATGTCATTAATGTACCGACCAAGTCAACCGGTAGACGTACATAACCCAACAGAGACCAACGTAACGGGCCTATCGAAGACATCAGCTTGGAAATTACAGACCAGGCTACCTGAAGGCTTTGTACTCACAATAAAAAAAGACGTAGACACCAAACTCCAGGGTCTGCGCTTTAAAACTATTGGAGAAGTTGTGTGGTAATAACAGTCGACTCCTTACCCACACGTAATCTATCTTCGGATCGTTAGCCAGGCGACTAGAAGGGCAAAATAGAATACCTCTTTTGGCAACATAAGGACTGCAGTTTCGAAGTTGAACAACGATGCAAAGCAAATGCACAATCATGTCACTCACTATAATCGTATAGGACAGCAGTAACGACAACGACTGTGCGAGCCTGTCAAATTAATCATTGGTAGAGTGAGAAACCAAGCGTACGTGAGGCGCAGTCATTGAAAAAGAGTAGTTCCAAGGCTGACTGGGAATCGGAGGTCATGATAGGTGCAAAGGAAACCACAACAACCCTCGTGATTCGGGGGTCGCGCGCGTCTTCCGAAACGACACAAGGTTATTTATCACTCGCCACATGTGGGAGGCGCCATACAGCATGAAGGACGCTGGATTTAGAGAAAATAAGATGCGTACTAGTATTGCACCGCATCATGGTGCACCTGTACTCGGCTCCAATACCAACTGTTTATCGTGCCAGTGGATTACCATCCCCACACTGGCCGAATTGATCCAGAAACTTTCACGAGTTTCCGACACAGTGGATAGGCACTAGGCTATCAATTGAGCAGCGTGGCGGGCGGATGCCGGAAATGGAGCGAACCGTTTTTGTGATCTCACCATCTACTGCAACACTCGGTGGGTTGGCGTTCCTTAAGGGACTCAAGGCTTCAGTCTAGGGCCTTCGGAAGCGGCGGCCGTGGCGTATATGGGGAGTGCGTAGTTTTAAGCTAGCCAGCAAACCAGCGAACGTCTTCGTTTTTCACCGACGAGTCCGGGTGTTACTGATGGACGAATGTGTTCAACTATCCCAATTAAACTGATCAGGGCTCATTCTATGACCCCAGCAGGGCTTGTGGCCGCGCAAGAGTAACGACTTGCCAGTTCTGAGTCGTAGCTCAGCTAGTCGGTTGAGTATAGAAAGCCGGACCAGTCGTGGCAGTGCATGGCGCTAGAACGAGGGACACAAACCGCCAGTGGCCCTCATTTTGTTGACTTGCGCGTCAAAGGAATTCGTATAATGTGCAAGTGTCTTCCTTTCTGCCTACGAGATCGCACGAGCGCAGACGGCCACTCAGAAGTCTACAGACCTTGGCAAGCTGCGCTAAACGAGTGGCAGAAGCTGTATATTCGTGGTTACAACGTATAGCCCACACTAAGTCCCCAGTCCCTAGATTTAAACGAGGCTGTGTACACCATGACCCTTGGAATCAACATGACGGCCCGTCATTTCGTGAAGCGGTATATGTACTAGTTACGGGACCTAGGTAAGCCAGTGTGCTTACACGCTCGCTGTTTTCAATGACACAAAAACTGATATGGTGTGTACTGGTATGCAGCATCGGATCGGATCGACGGCTGGCTCTCCGGTGGTATGTGATTTACATAGAGGTGAGCAGGTCTTACTCCTGTTTACGATGCGGCTTCGAACTAGGACACTGCCAGACTGTATCCCGGCTGTTCCGCCACCGTCATAGGCATTGTTGCTACTGCAATCGTTATTATCAAGGTGTCCAAGAGTCGTGACGTACGTAAAGGTCACGGTGATTGATTGGGCTAGAAAATCGATCTTTTGTTTCTTCATTGGCACAGATGGAATGATCTACCGTCTTGGTTGATGGACAAAGCACTCTCCCGAAAACGCTCCTGCCATGGACGCTCTTGCATCCGACGCATATGGCCCGGGATGATTCAGTTCATGTCGTACCAAGCGGGCAGTGACATTACAATGTAGTAATTATTTATTTACTGTTTTCCGCAAACACATTGTCGCCTCCTGCCGTGTCCTCACAAGAAAAGTGTTTGGATGAGTTTCCCAGACAGGTCAGGGCGATCCGGGCGGTGGGAAGACGGTGATGTGAATGCCACGTGCCTTGGGTGTTGAAGGACGGGGCGATGATGCCATCGATATCGTCCCCCAGGGCCGCCACGTCGCCGCATTTTTCTTTTCGCCTCCCTCTGCGATGACCCGCTCGCAGCAACGCCTGCTCGCCCAGCTCGCCACCTCCGACAACGAGCTCGCATCCGGCCTCGGCCAGTGTCTCGAGGCCCTCCGTCTCATCTCCGCCCTCCCCCGCGCCTCCCCCCTCTTTGTCAACTCCGCCCCCGCCCCGTCCCCCCCCACCACAGCCTT
>JBBPUA010000650.1:0-13959 GCA_038094355.1 Afroboletus lepidellus | reverse complement strand
GCAAAGGGGACAACGGGTGAGCAATTGCACTCGAAAGGTCACGATGGGGACAGGAGGTAAGCACTTGTTACTCGAGTGGACTCGGGAGACTGGCAAGGCCGACATCAACACAAAGGCGAGAGACGAGCTGCCAGCTTACCACACTTGAACCGACACAGTTGGAGATAATCGCCCTCGAGAGAACACAGCGTGCGTGCGGCGCAAGGAGTGAATGGCGTCGGTGGTGGGATGGCGTCGATGGTCGTTTCCATCTGAACAACGAGCGCCGTCGCCCTCGCTGACGACGCCATGGTGGCTGCGCCGTTGCAATTGCCGAGTCGTCGTCGTCGTCGTCGAGTCAGTCGTCTCATGCCATCGTAGCAAATCGGCAAAATCCGGTAGGCGAGTCAGGGGCATGGATATCGACCATGGCTTTTCGGCCTAGACTGACCTGGTAAGCACTGAGGGGTGTGCAAAACGAGAGGGAGCCGCGTACAAGTTGGGTTTGGGACTAAACTTGATTGTAAACACTTCTACCATTTCAGATGTAAGCAGAGAATCGAGATCATAGCACCCAGCGAGACGATATTGTACATGGGAAACCCCCTCGCCCAACTCATGCACCCACGTCTACCGCACATTAGATGCCCATGTACCTCCTGCCTTGGGCTGTACGCCAACCCTGGGTCTCCCATGCGCGTATGCCGAACAAGCTGAGTGATCATTCACTCTCCGAGATGAGCGCAACAATCATGCTGTTTTGGAGGCGATAAGTAAAAAAGAGTGGCAGCAGGGAGCGAGACACGCACCGGTAGAGGTAATAGAAGAAGGACAGGAGATAGAAGCCCAGTTTTATGAAGCTCTCCTTCTTATGCCCGGAGAGCGTGCGGAAGATTTCGGTGGCGTCGTACATGTGGTTCTTGTTTCGTATCCTGCGGGTGCAAATCAACGTCACGAATGGCACGTGGTCGAGAGACGTACTTGTTGGCGTTATAGAGCATGAGCGGGAGATTGAACAAGAATGCAAGCCATTGACCAGAGAGTAGGAAAAGAATGGTGAGAAAAGCATGAGCAATGTTTTCTGGCAGAACAAACTGGGGTAGTGCATGAGCAGACTGGCCGGACGATTTCCAATGCACCCACTTGGTTGAGCTTGTTGCAGAGATCTATGGGGTTGATGTAGTCGCATTCGAGGTCAGAAAACATGATAATCTGTGTTGCATGTCATAAAACGCTCAAGTGAACCTCGACAGCTGTCAACGCACGAAAAAGACCATCGTAAAGAGCAATCCTGCGGCCATAAGGACCGAGAAGAGGAACAGCCATCCTGTGACGCGACAGGTAAGCACGAGACAATGTGCAAAGAAGTAGACGCACCAGCGCCACCCATGTCGAGTCAGTACGTTGTGGGTGTAAAGGGCTTGTTGAGTGGTTTTTCGAGCTCGCCGTCGAAGGTGTCGTCGAGGTCAACGCCAAGTTGCAAGGGAGGACTGTTTTCTGCCACCTGCCAAACACGCACACACAGAGCGTGTCGAAGTGTGCCGTTGTTTTCTTTCCTGTACCATCATGTCGCTGTTGGCTCGTCTGTCCACCACCACCGAAGGTGGCCCCGTCCGCCCCAAATCTGCAAACCGAAGCTCGCCTTATGTGCGTACCATACGATTCGCGTCCTGAAGACTCTCCATTGAAGTCCATACGCGCGCTCAGGCTCGCCCCTCTCGACCCCCGAAGGGCGACTCGGATGCACAGTGGTCCCACGACCTGTACGAAGACCCAGACAAGCCGTCTCTCTCGTCGCGATTGTCCGCTTCCGCCGCGGCACCTCGCAAACCCGACTCCGTTCTCGCCCAACGTGCACTCAGAGACGCTGCTAGTGCGAGCGGAATCAGCATCAAGGGGGCGAGCACCAGCGCCAACGGTAACGTGGTGCAGGTTGGCGGTCTCGTCAAGGGCACCACCCCTGCCGATGTCGAGGTGTGTACCCACGTTATCCTCTCCGAAACACTTTTCGACTCCCAACAGGCCATCTTCCGGCGGTGTGGCCCGGTCATCGCCTCCGAGCTTGCGTCAGGTCAAGCGTCGGAGAACGTGGTTGTCCGTCTAACCTTCAAGCACCCCGCACATGCCGCAGCTGCGGTCGCCAAGTTTGACAAACAGCCCGCAGACGGACGTATACTTCAGGTCACGGTCGTGGGGGTACAGTCTGTTGGTCTTTCCGGAAGGTTGGGCGGTATGGACATGGTCAACGAGAACGGGAGTGTCGACGTGCTGATGGGTGCAAACGGCGATGCTGGGTCGTGAGTCCTTGAGTTTATTCTCGTCGGCGCCAATCAGACCCATTGCCAGGAACAGAAAACTGCGCTCGGATTCGATCATGGACTCGGATCCCCGTGCCACAGTGCTCGTTGCACCGCCAGGTGCCGAACCCAAGACACACGGCCAACAGAACCATTCGCGACCAGAAGTCCAGCTGTGGCAGCGTGGTGGAAGGAGAGGTGGGCGAGTTCGACGTGGCGGTGGGGCGGGTGGTGGTGCAGCCACCATGGATGTTGACTGACGGAGTCGGCTAAAAAAACTGCTCCTTTGGAATCTGCTAAACTTACAATTATCGCCACCCAGCCGCATCTTTGCACCACATCTCAGTATTTTACAGAATGGTCATGTATTTGTTTACCTTTTGCTATCGACGTTGACTGACCGAATTACTCTGAGCACGGTGCCTATCGCAGTCTCATACGGTCATCCAGAGTCCAGCCTCGTTTTCAATCTCTCCTTCAAATTGCCATCTCCTTCCTTAGTCCGCGGTGATATAGAACCCGTTTACCCTTCTTGCCGACAACAGCACGCCAGACAAGTCGGACAGCTGTTCTACAGCATGTTTGTCGATGCTGTTCGAACGATACTAGGACCATCTTTGCGGTCCGCATGGCTACGCATCTCGGCACTGGCATCTTTTCTTTCCAGGCAAACCAATTCTGGCGGTCGATATGGAGATGTCGCAAAGGATACCCAGAACGACTGCTTCGCATGGAACCGTCGCATGCCAGCTGTTGGTGTTCCGGGACTACAGAAGATGCACGTGGTGACGAAGACCAGTCCAGTCTGTCATGGATCCCACCACAGAGCATCACATTCGGTCCTGTTTCGGTCATTCCTTGCAGCAAGCTTTGTCTACCACTCTCATGAGCGTCATGCTCGGCTTGGCCACTTACCCCAGGCTCGAATGGCTTGCCATTTTCTTCGCCTCCGCCGCAGGAACTTCTTGCATTGCCATCATCTGTGGCTTTCTGTCAGCATGTGGAGACGGAGAATACGTTAAAGTGTGTCGAATGGCACTTCATTTTCTGCTTGTAGCGCACAGCCTTGCTGGAGTCCACTATGTCCAGGAGAAGTTTGGTGCGTTGCGCCCTGGTGGTATGTGATGCTATTGACACGGAGTGCGTTAGGTACATACGCTCCAGATTTCTTGCTGGCGCTCATTCTCCTTGCACTGGGCCTTCATTTGGCCTTCACGCAAGGTAGGTTACCCGCACTGGCCTAACTTTATTTACATTTTTCTAACTTGAGGTTCCGCATCAACCGACAGCGGAAGAGAGTCAAATCGACTCGGAGGAGGGACACCTGCTCGGCGAGTGTAATCTGGAACAAATAGCTTGATTTCAATGTACATACTCTGTCGAGAGAAATTCCACTGTTGCATTTCACGTCAGGTGCCCACCGCGCCCCCCTACATCCCACTCGATCACCATCCCTACTCTCTTCGTATTGCTACGCCCCACTCGTCCCCGCTCTGCAACCCGCTCTACGAACGCTGTTGCGCATGTCCAGAGCCCCGCGCGTTCGTATGTCTTGTAACACGGTTTCGGAACACCTTACGCACCAGTCGCGATGCTCATCGACACGGCGACCGAAGTGATCGACGATCCCTGGCCGAGTGTACACATCCGGTGGAGCGGCGTCAGCAAGTATCAGGCAATGACGACTGACATTGGCGGGTGGCGTGCCAGGCGGTGGGCGTTCCGAGTCGGGCTGGCAACAGTGCCAAAGATGTGGCCCATAGAGGCCCGATGGTATGGCCGAGTTGCTCCAGCAAGTTGAACTTGGTGAGCAGAACGATAGATCCAGTTGGGAGGTGAGGGTTCGCTCTCCTGATCAAGCGACGCGCTCCTCTCGACGATTGGACTATTCAGTACATTGGCTCTCTCCCCTGCAAACTTCCTCCTTCCTCGACTCAGGCTCTGTACGTCGTCTTGAATACGGCGGGGCCCGGACGACGTCAGCCGAGCGTCTCTCCTTTTGCCTCGAACAACTTATTGGGGATCATCCAGCTGTAGTGCCCATCGGGATGCGAAATCGTGAGTTGCGAGGATGCCGTCGGTGAGCGGTTGTCAAGGGACCCGTTTGCCTCGTTGACTTGGTGACACATCGCGCTAGCGGCGCTCCGTTCAAGTCGGTTCAACGAGCGAGAGGTCCTGAATCGGTTTTCCGCCTTGTCCCAGAACCCGGAACCCAATGCTGGGGAGCATTCACCGCGTCGACTTCGACCGGTGCTCAACGCTCAAACTTGCAAAAGGACATTTGGCTGGTTCGACGAGTTCTTGGAGCGCAAGTGTATGCTCGACGAGCAAGAGTCACTGGAAATGGGCGAAAGCACGAGCGCGATGCACAGTGCGAAGCCGGCACAACTTCTAAATTCTTCTCTCCTCTACCTCGTGGCCGTTGTTCATTCTGAACTGGATTCTCCGTCCAAAACAGGGACTGCCACGGTGTATTCGTAGTATTTATTCGTCGACTTCGAGGACTGCTCACGATGCCCCCTCTCAAATTGTCATCGGCGTCGACGAGCTCGTGCAGGCCTTTACATTCCTTCTCGATTTTCCTTCTTACAGTGAGCAGAGCGTTCGTTTATTGCTTCATATTGATGACTCTTGCGCAGAAATGTCCCATCTCTTGTTTTGGCCGACCGTCACGTTTTTCTATCCCATCGGCAACACCTCTGCGGTTTGCTTGACCGAAAATTTGTCACCCGAACGCAAAGCTGATATCCTACTTCTGGCATGTGGCGATCCAAGAAACATCCTGTTCACAGTCTACGCCGACGAGGCCAACCCGCTGGCATGTGTGTATCGTTTTCCCCACGGTATTCACCGTGCTTGATTCACCGTAGGTCAGCGTACTCTTGATATTACCTGCTGCGACGTAGACGTCGCTATACTCGGTGATATCTATTTATCCGTCCTTAGCATTGCAGCTGACTTGTCACAGCACGCAACGCGTTGTTGTTTACCATTCTTGCCGACGATGGCGCGCTGGACAAGTTGGACAGCCTGTGGAACCTGTTCTACCATATGTTCGTCGACCAGGCCTCACTCTTGATACTTCGCCAACAGTGTCATAAGCTCATCGCCTTGGCCGAAAACGCAGAGACTTGGAGGGCCGGCCCTTACGGCCATTTCCTTACCACTTGCGACGTGGCAACTCTTCTCGAACTTCGACGTGTCTGGAAGGCATACCTCGACGCAGCCAGCTTATCTCCAAAGCAGAGGAGACGGCTTGAACAGCGAATCATCGATGGCATGAAAGAAATATCACGGAAGATTGGGGCCGGAGGTACTACATCGGCAGCTCGTTCTGCGGGACCACTCTCTTTGCACGCGAATCTACCTGTCGCCAACCAATTTAGTAGTTACTGGTCATCCGGGTCTACAGACGGCCCTACGCGTGGCCAAGGTCAGGGGCGGAAGCAACACTTGACTGCCAACCCCACATTCAATTTTTCTATTGACGGCGACAAATTCTCTGTCCATTATGGGACAGATCCTCTCTCTGGGTTCCACCTCGCAGAGGCGTTTGCGTCAGGCAAATTTAGCCATGCCGGCCAAGAGCCTATCCCGACGTACGAGATGGTACGCATCGCCAAGGAGCAATTTTCGTGTTGGTGCACGTCCATGACCAGACGTCTAAAGGATAACACCCCCTCGTCACCTACATTCGTCATACGGTTGTTCGCAGGCGATCTGTTGATGTTCTGTCATGCACTCAAATACTGCGAGGTATTGCGCTCCAATGTCACACCATACAATGTTGCTGCATGGCGGCTGTCCACTATCACGCTTGACGAGCACTATTATGGCCGTAGCGTAGTTTCGCCTGCACCCCTGTCTTTCAATGTGATCGACACGTCAAATAGCATGGATCACGTTGGACTTCTCAACGTTCTCATCGTCACCGTGCCACTCTTGTGCAAGACACCCTCCGCGACGCTGTATACCGAAGCACTCAGAATAGGGAACGACCCTTCCAAAGCTATTTTCGAACACGTCTGTGGCGACCTCGCGACCATGGCCCTTGTCTTGGGCGTTATCCCCTCTACATTTATGTCCCAGTTTACCTCGCGTTCCAATGTCCACGAGACCCTTGTGAAGAATGAAGGTGCAAAACAGTATCACGAGCGAATGTCCTGGAAGGCGATCGGGTTCGGAGGATCCAGGGAAAAGTGCGGTACTGATATCTTGACACCTCCCCAACGTCTATGTTTTGCTCCCAAAGATCTCGCCGCCTTCCTCTTTCGCATATACGTCCAGATGTTCTTCGAGGAAGACATCGAATCCAAATTCCAGCTCTTGTCACTTTCGCCAGAGGATATGATGCAAATGGTGCAACGCATCGAATTGCTGCATTACAATCGTCGCTCCTTTGCGCTACTGGTCCACTTTGTGAAGACGAGGGTACAAACAAACTGGTGGAGCACGATGGATGTGTTTGATGACATGGTATTAGCTGACGAGAGGTTGATGATGGGACATCACGCGTACCAAGAATTATGCTGTCAACTCCATCTCCTCGATGTCCATACCCCTCAATGGATGTCTCCCACCGCCGTCAACGAACTCCGTCTCGAGTATAGATGGGACCATATTACATTATTCCACGACTGGGCCCAGTCATCTATCCCGCAGATCATCACTCTCGTCCTTGTGGTCCCGCGTGATGTTATCGCGAGACTCGAGCCCGACTTTATGGACGTCGGAACTCCAACGCTACATTGCGATATGCACGACGGACCACGCCAAAGCTGGTTTGCAGTCACCTCGGCAACGTTTGGGACCCTTCATGTCTCTGGAAAGGGCGAACACCGGGTGGCCGTGGTCATTGAAGGTGACACAGAGACGGGTGGTTCATTCACAGGCGTTGGCGCCCATTCTACCATGCAGCCGCTGTGGCGGTCCGGGGCCCCATTGATTATTACCTGTTCCGTTCCTTCGACCTTGGTGATGCACTCCGCACAGAACCCAAGGACGACCGTCGGTTTGGCATTGCGTCCGACAATGGCAGTTACGGCCAAGTTTGCCGACCGGTTGGGGTATACTCTGAGGGTGTTCAAGACCCTGTTGACGGATGCGAAGCGGGTATTCCTGTTGGCACGGTGCCCCACTGTGGGTACGAAAGCGAGTACGAGTCCCGGTGGAAATGCGATGACGAGTGCGGCGATCGCTGGCCACTGGAAGGAGAACGTGAGGGAGGATTCGTGCACCCAGTAAACGATCAGCAGCTTGAATATACATCAAAGGACATGCGGCGTTGACGTACACGTTCAGATGAATAACGTTAGTTCAGCTGTCCGGTCCTTCACTGTACGTGTCAACGTCACGGATCCCGGGGCCAAAGTGGTTCTTGCAGATAGGCAGACCGTCCCGATTGTTGACCCAGTCATTGGGTCGAGCCTAGATGCGTGTGTGCGGGTAGGGACGCATAAATTTCCTGTCCAGTTTCCACTTCCTGTCGACCTGCAGCGCACAAAACTGCGCGTTGCAAGGAAGTCATCGTACATCGAAGTGAGTGGATTCGATGTTATTTGCGTCATTGAGGCTCACTGCCTTTATTCCTAACCAGGTCACGGTACCTCTGGCTTCGTTCGACGTTCGACCTGAGCAGGATCTCTCGCACCGGTTCGCCTCCTTATCATCGAGGTTCGACGACGACGCCACCCCAACGCTCGGAAGCATTCACCGCCTCAATCTTGACCGGTGCCCCGCATTCAAACTTTCCAAAGGCCAGACCAGGTTCAACTGGTATGACCTACATATTAGCCTCATGTTTTCGGAAAACGAGAGAGGACATGTGCTCTGTGACCCGCCAAAACCGATGACAACAGCTCCCACCCAAGATACGCTCCTACAGCTCAAAAAGACGCTGCATCTGCTTCTGCGAGCGACGCCAGACGGTCAGGTCCCCGAAAAAGTGTTTGCGCTGTGCGACACGTCACGTCGTCCAGGAGAGCCCTATCTCTTCATCTTCGTCGCATGCATGCGTTTGGATGTTGGATCACATACGGTGGTCGCAGACGCATTCGTTGGGTTGCCCACGTCCGCTGTACGGGCAGCATTGAGGACTGCGTTGCGTGACGCGCACACGTCCATGGGTGGCGGACAAGAGAAGCTAGATGTTCGGTTCCTCAAAACAGACGCGGACGAGACTGCGGCGTGGTTCCATCTCCTCCCGCGCCTGATCGAACGCTGTCGGACGTGGCCGCACAAACCGAGCTGTGCGTACCGTGCCTCGAAACACGAGGAGCAGAAGGCCGGTGAGGAAACCCTTAAGCCGTGGGTGGACCAAAACCCGCTGTGCATGTGCGGCGCAGGCGTGGGGACCGAGATCTTGCCCAAGGCATTCGAACAGGTCGCACCGTACCTTACCCGAGCAGCGTTCAGCCCCTTGTTTTCGGTCCCGTACTTGAAGGAAGTGGACAGGGTTGGTGGGAAGGAGAAACCTTTGAAGCCATCTGGAAAACGTGCTCGCAGGACTTTATTGGACCGAGACACCACTGGAGGGACAGATGGAGTTAGTGCGGGACATCGATGTCTTTCATGCGGCGGGGAGGGTGGTTTGACGTGCAGTCGGTGCAAACGCGCACGATATTGCTCAGAGGCATGTCAACGCGCCGATTGGAAAGGTCATCAAAAGAATTGCAGTGCCTGCGAGGCGGCGTCTGGGTCGAACTTGGCGTAAGTTAGCTCTCTGGCAGTAGATCTATGAATGTATCGTTTGCATTCACACATGATATGTACCCAGTGGCCGAGATCTGTCCCTAGCTTGAGCGTGCCTCCGGGCACATTTGAACAGTATCTGGCTAGGTAAACGCGTTCTGGCGTCTCCAAGAGCTACTTTCCCTCCCAGCGGCTGGGCTCTCCAATCTAGTCTGGTGACAGCCCATTAAGTTCAGGCGCTCACGTGCCGCGATCGCGCCTGAACCAAGACTATCCCCAATCAAATGGATTCGAAGTTCCGAAATACCACCTCTTTGTGCCATCTTTGGACGGCTAGCACTCGATCAGACAGCCTCTGCCGCATTCTCCCAGTCAGATGGCACCAACAAGAGGGTCGTGCGCAGACTACTGGTACAGGCTGTAGTATGAGCGTGATGTGGAAGATTAGTCTTCAGCCTCTCACTACTCTGCCTATCATCCGTGGAATCATTTTAGGACGGAATTCGGTACGTGGCATGTTGTCGAGTTTCATAGCGCCCAGTTCGGTGTACTCAAGATTGAAGAACACGCTGTAGACGGTAGAGAATTTCAGCCGGCGCCAAGTGCGTGTTTGGTCGCATCAGGTTGCCCTTGACATCGATCTGGCAAACTTGAAAAGTATCATACAGTATCTCCAAACATGTGGTTCTTCCCGCACTGCCAATACACAGAGCGGTACTACAAGCGGCCGAATATACTTGGAACTACTAGTAGATTCACATGCACCACCTTCTCTTAACTACGTCGGTATTGAGTCCTGCCTTACGTCTTTTGCCGAGAGAGAGTAACGGAACCCAAACTCGACCACCGGACAACATGGGGTTCACCAGGGAGTCGCACCCAAAAGCGCATCATCAAGCGCCCGCCTTGCCGGTATTTGTGTGCAATAACCACGCTTCCCCAGGGAGGACGTCGTTGTCGGAGGTTCTTCGTCACTGGTAGCGGTCCTCTCCATTTCAGCCACACACTATACAACCCCCGGCGGCGCAGGGAGTGTGATCCCATGTGTTGCATTGGACCGCGTACTCGTACTTTGCACTGGGAGGGTGGCGCAGTACAGTGTGAGCCACTAAGACACAGCAACTCTCTGGAAGCCGTGAATCTATTCCATCAGCTCCAATATTGGAATTTTGGAAAGAAACATGATCTAATTAGCGTAATTCTGCATTTTTGGAAAATTACCCTGTATTACGTAATGTTCACTTTTCGAATGTCAAAATGTAAACATGGTCTATGTCCCGAGAAATGCCCCCGCTGACAAAAAGACAGAAACAAGCAAAGTGCCAGCGGGCTTCGAGTGCAAAATGCTTCAACAGTGGCCTCATTGAAGATCTCCTCGACATTGAAATAGATCCTAATTACGAGCTAGACAAAGACTTGGATGTCAGTGCACACTCCGAGTCCGAGTCTGAGGGTCAGTGCATGACTTACAGTCTCGTCGATGGTCTCGAAGACGAGGATGAGCTCTTCTGGAGGTCGGGTGAGTCCGACGACGACATAATTTGCACAGGGGAGAAACGAATGGCAAGAGATGACCCAGTCGCATCATCAGATGAAGAGTCGCCTGACTACCTGATGCGATATGCTTGCAAGGGGGTGGAAGCATCAAAACAGTTCTGGGGATGTATCAGAGACACGGTGCGTGGCAATAAGTTGCTATACTTACATTCCTTCAATCATTTTCAGGGGGGAAAGAGTACTGCACTGTGTTCCCTGCCAAAGCAAGCAATGCCAACATATACTGGCACAGGAAGAACACGGACCTACATAAGGGAAAGAGAGCGGCATCAGGCAGCGAAAACCAATCACAAGATTACCAACTTTTTTGTCCCGCGCACCGGACCAGCTGCACAGTCACCTGCTTCGAAAACTCCCAGCCCACAACCATTGGATCTTCCCTCTGAGTCCGAGTCATCAAGGACCAGTTGTGGCCTATCAAATGATGAACCCGACGGCCCGGGAGACAAGGACAATACCATGGATGACGAGCTGGGCAACTTAGATTTGGACTCCTGTGTCAGGTCCGTAGTTGCTGAACAGCCCGCCGGACCTAACTTTGATGGGCCAGAGCCTGTTAATGAACATGAACCTGGACTTGGAGCTGCCTTCCTTGACACGAGAGAAGACGATGAAGACTCACTGACAGAGATTTCCGTCTCTGAGATCGTTTCAAAGCTCATTCATGATGCAAAGAAATACAAATCATTTACCTCCTTGTTCCATCTCAACTCCGTCAAGCAGTTTGTCGAGCTGTGGGAGAAATATCAGCGCAACCCAAGGATCAAGGCACCAATGATGAAAGCGAGCCATACCATTGCAGTTTCCATCGGAAAGGGACCGTACATGGCACGTAAAATACGTGGAATGTATCGCTATATCAAGCGGTTCCACACACTTCCGCCAGCAACACGAGGAAAGCACCATGCCCATCCGTCACTGTTAAATAATGAGCGGATTGCCCAGGCGGTGCGCCGTTACCTTACAGTGCTTGCTGATGGAACTGTGAGTAATTTGTCTCTCCATTGACTGGGGGCTTATCCGAGCTGTAAACAGATAACTCCCTTGTTGCTGATGAAGCAAGTCAACAATGTAATTATCCCATCATTGGGACTCGACGGTGGTGGACAAACAATATCGGAGGGAGCTGCTCGTCGATGGCTGGCCAAGCTTGGTTACGAGCTAAAAGAAGTCAGAAAGGGAGTGTATGTGGACGGACACGAGCGAGAAGATGTTGTCGCTTATCGACAAGAATTCTTGAAAAAGTTTGCTGAAAACGAAAGGTCAGACAGGTTTTATCAGTTATGTGTCGTGGCCTGACACTTTCATTGATGCACAGATACCGCCGAACATACTCCGATGACGACCTAAAACCTATTGAACCTCACTTGGCACCCGGTGAAAGATTGCACGTACCAGTGATGCATGATGAGACAATCATTCGGGCGAATGAGTTGCGTCGTCGTGTTTATGTGCGTGATGGCAAAATGCCGTTGCGCAAGAAGGGACAGGGCCAAGCAATCCATGTCTCTGATTTTATTGTTGAGGAAACAGGATGCCTCACGCTGTCGGAAGATCAACTTCACGAGAATGTGGACCTACCTGAGGCCGAGCGTCTCAGCTGCACAGACGCTCGTGAAATTATTTACCCTGGAAAAAATTATGATGGTTTCTGGACGAATGATAAACTGATCGAGCAGGTGAGACTTCACAATCAGATCTCAACTACGTTGCTTACCTGAACGACAGGTGAAACGGGCAATTCCGCTTTTTGAGCGGATGTACCCAAACGCAACTGCCGAGTTCGTGTTTGACCAGTCTTCAGCACATGGCGCTTACGCACGAGATGCCCTGAATGTAAAAGAGATGAACGTCCGTCCTGGTGGAAAGCAGCGCGTCATGCACGACACTTACATACCATTGGACAATCCGACACCTGAACTTCGTGGAAAGCCTCAGCAAATGGTGTTCCCGAAAGATCTTCCACCCAGTCATCCAGATTTCGAGTTTCGTGGTCAGCCGAAAGGGATGCAGCGTGTCCTGGAAGAGCGCGGGTTGATGACCGTACTCGAGGCAGCAGCAGGCAGGTCCGGGAAAGTTGTAGGGGAATGCCAGACTTGCAAGCTATCGCGTGAAGCTCAAGAAAAGCTTCGTCGTGAGGCGATGGCGGCGACGGACGCTGGCGATGAACCGGGGGAGTTGCAAGGCCACATGGTGGGAGAATCCAGGTTGTCAACCTGTTGCATGCGCAAGATGTTATCGGATCAACAAGACTTCAAGAATGAAAAACCATTACTTACGCTGGTCATTGAGGAGGCTGGACACAAGTGTTGGTTTCTGCCCAAGTTCCACTGTGAGTTAAATCCGATTGAAATGTATTGGGGATGGGTGAAAGCACGTACGTGGTTAAAGCCGCATCATGCTGCCCAACAAATTCAATGGTAACGGGTTGGTCACAGGCTTCCGTGTCGCCGCAGATGGCACATTCCCCACGGCGAAGCGTATCGTTCCTGAGCTTCTGAATTCTTGTCCTGTCCGCACAATCCGCGCCTTTTTTCGCAAGTCCTGGCGGTACATGGATGCTTACAGGTGCAATTCCAACTTTCACACTGATTATACATACTCATCTTACTTATCTAGCAAAGGCTTAAACGCAAAGCAGGCTGAATTCGCCGTTAAGAAGTACAGATCCCACCGCCGCTGTGGGGCTGCGCTAATGATGACATTGGGAATCCTGATGGATTGAACGTGGCGCTGATAAGGCGGGGACTCAAAAATGGTAACTCCGACGTTCAAATATAGTAACTCCGACAATCTCCGTTTCAAGTTCACTTTTCGTACATGCCTGACACTCAAACATTAGATTTGAGAAAAAGTAATGAGGTAACTGTGTAGATATACGTGCCAATGACCCATAGATTGTGTTAGAATACTAAAAAAATGTTTGTGGAAGGAGGAGATAGAACAATAAAGTTGCCTATGACTCAGTTGCCGCTTTTGAGCAGCTCACACTGTAAAGGCCCTGATAATATTTAATTTTAATGCAGCAGAAAATATAATATTCTGTTATCTATTATGAGAGTGCCCAAAATATTATATGTTAACTGGCCTCATAATGCTTTGTGTTACGATTGCCGATATTTTCCTCTATTTATTCCCTATTTTTCCATATTTTTCCAAGTCTCTACGATCCGTTCCTAGCGACTTACCTCTATTGGTTCATACTTCACACACATATTCCCACGCCCGACCACATTACTTTCCCACGGTCACAAACCCTCATAAACATACCTCACTGAACATATTTCCTTATCAGGTTACACAGCCCCCGTGGCTATACACAGCTATTAACGCTATTGGTCACACAGCCCTATGGCTATACCGATGCATGCGTCCTCCACGAGGCGCACTGCCCAGATAAGAGTCCCTTTCGCCATTGGTGCCCTGACACAGCCTA
>JBBPUA010000649.1:0-13975 GCA_038094355.1 Afroboletus lepidellus | reverse complement strand
ATTTACTTTTTTTCTTTGCACTCACCTACTTCATCACCTCTCTTCTCTTTTTTTCTTTTTTTTCTAGACCAAATACATTTGACATCGTCTTTGCAATTCAATTACTTGCTCACTTGGCGAGCGCGTCTGATGATGGGGACGCCCGATAGCACGGACACTAGGATGCGGGCGGGTGAATTCACACGGTGCAAGGTATAGATGTAAATCTAGAGTAGCTGTAGTCCATCTCCGTCTCGGGTGCTATGTTGCAACAGACCCCATTCTTTTCTGCGCGTTTCAAGACATCCGAGGTGATGCTCTCGCACTGCCCCGCAGTGCCGGAGAATTACTATGACTTCTAGACCCGCTGCGTAGTGCACGACGTTCCCAGTGCAGTCGCGTCCGTTCGTCCGCATCGCTGTCGTCCTCTGTGCCTTCCGCTTCCTCCTCGCTCTCCCGGAGTTGGGACAGCGGCATGCCAGTGACGCCCTCTTCCTCGAACGTGTTGAACAATGTATCGCTCTGGGCACGATATAGCGAACTCCGACGACCGTGCCCCGCCGACCGGAGGATGCCGTCGGATCGTACCTCGGATGTGCCCCCCCAACCATCGAGCGACGGGCGGCCTTGGAGGCTCATACGAGGATTCATCAGCCCACTTTCAAGCGCCGAGTGGCCGTTGGCTTTCGGTGGGTCGGGTTGCCGTGAGAGATTGAGTAGATGTACACCAAGGAATGTGACAATGAACCCAGCGAGCAACGTCGCCGTGTTAGTGCCGTCCGTGGTATTGAATCCTTGGAACAAGATGAGAGATGCCACGATCGTGGCCGTGGAAAAGCCCACATAGTACATCGGGTTCACACTAGGAGACCGTGAATGAGGATCGTTGAACGAGTGCAAGCGGACGGACGTACACATTCGTGGAGAACGTATCGAGGGCCTTGTTGAAGTAGTTCATCTGCACTATTATGCAGCCTATGACCACTATGCCGAACACATACGTGCTTGGGTGCGTAAACTGGTTGTTTCCACCCAAGGTGAGTTTAACTGCCACACCGAATCCTTTGATCGCCATGACAGAGACGGAACCAACGAGAGAACATATGGAAATGTACACCATGGGGTTTGAGCGACCGTAGCGAGGTACAACGTTGAAGATCATGACCAATGAGAAGATGAAGACAGTGAGGCAGTACAACATAAAACCTGAGCCGAATTAATAAGTTTTCAAAGAACCAAAAAGCAACTCACCTGGCTGTATGGCGTAGTGAAGAATTTCATCAACAGTCTCTATCTCTTTGTCTGGTGGTGCATGCAGGACAATGATGATGGAACCAATTAAGCACAACGCGCATCCCGTTCGACCGAGATGTCCCAATTCTTCATTCAACAGAAATGATGCGAGCACTGCGCTGCGCGACGTCAAGTCCGATAGCGTGCCTAAGGGGAATAAACCAACCCAATGAGAACGCTCAATGCACCCAGCGGCGTTACCAATATTGGTGGCGCAAACGTATAGGCAGCAAAATTTGCAACTGGAATAATGAGAGCCAAATAGGCACATTTCGGCAGAAAACTCACTTTCACCCAATATCACTGTACATGACGTCGCGCCAAGTGAGTCAGGGTAAAAAGTACGAGGGAATGGACGCACGGGTCGATATGCCAGCCCACCAAGTCGGATTGCGAAGATAGGCATAGTCGTCGGAGGCGGAGGCGTAGGAGGAATTTCGTGCACCGGCATCTGTTAGACCCTAGGAGGTGCGCGCATCAGCTTTGAAAACCGTGCTTCAAGGTATGGGACCGCTTGGCAGCTCGCCTTCTTGGTAATAATAAAACTTGTTCCGATGGCGACCGAGCTGGAGACAGCGAGAGCCAGCCCGATGTATTTATCTTCCACCATCGATACCGACGAGGCTGGAAGACAGGAGAGGACCAGGGACGGACAGCGGTACCCGCCTGAAGTGTAGTAGGGGGAGTCGCAGCCTGGGCCTGCCACGCCGTCTGCTCAGCCGTCTCACGTGCCACACGCCGGTACAAATTTGGTCATTGTCTCTATTGCTGCCAAGTGGCATAGTTCGGTCAAACGTCGCTACTGGTCTAGACGGCGGAGAAAAAGGCCAGCTGGCTTCCAGTCTGACTGCGGCGAAAAGCACTAGGACACAGGCAGCTGGATGGCACATGACAACAAGAGCAAACTGGTTTTTCTCCAAAAGATCTCTACAGACATCCTATGAAGGGTTAGGTTGCCAAGGACGAGAGCCGCGTCCGGAACACCTTGCCTTACACCTTAGGCTTGCCAACTGCTTTGCTCTCGAGGCTTGCTGGTGTAAAAGTCTTGGAGAGACTCCAGCAAGAGACACTAGGACTCAGAGACCCCCGAGTCGAAATCCACGCCTCTTCAGATTCCGAACGACTGTCAATTCGATGCAGATGTAACACGAAAGGGACTTCAATGAATTGCCAGGGAAACTTTGATAGGTGGTTTGGTCGAATTACTTGATTTGTACATACTTCCTCGAAGCGTTGACAAGCGCACGTGTAGCCGAGCGTTCTACACCACAACCTCGCAGGGCCCTCCCTTAGCGAGGAAACTTTTTCTTCTCCCTCCTCCGACTCCTTTTCCCTACCTCTTGACCCGTTCCTTCGTGTAGGATCGCAGCGAGCACAGTGCAATGGCTGACAACAAGGACGATCTCACCCCGACCGCTGAATCCGCTCCAGTGCTCGACGAGGATGCTCCAGGCCCACCCATCTCTGTCCCCGAAGAGTCTTCCGACGCTGGGGAAGGAGGAAAGCTTAAGATGATTGTGCAGCTCGTCAAAAAGTGTCTCGGTGTGAAAGACATCGCTGCGATGTGCGTGTTGCGCAACCATCTCGGCCGCTGAACCGCTGACCCGCTGTTGGATGCAGGCGCTTGTCGCTCCCAGCGTCTTTACTCGAACCACTTCCCAACTTGGAGTATTGGCATTATCTGGATCGACCTGATCTGTTCGCCGCGTGCGTCGCGCTTCGGCGCTATTGTGTGCACTTCACCTCATGCTGCCCTCGTCTAGCATCAACGATTCGGACGATGCCTTTGAGCGCATGCTCGCTGTGGTGCGGTTTACCTTTACCAAGGACCTCAAGTTCGTTGTGAGTGGCTCCTATCGTCTGATCGCACGTGTATCTTGACACGTCGCACAGCATGGTAAAGTGTGCAAGCCATACAATTCGGTCCTCGGAGAGCACTTCCGTGCGCACTGGGATGTTCCCCCCGCGCGATACTCTTCTGATCCAAGGCATCCCCCGATACTTGGAACACATACAACTGAAGCGCTTTCCCCCAACGTCTCAACCACCGCGTTGCCGTCGGAGACCTTGAGCGTCAAGAGTGGGAGAAGTGCACACAGCTCCAAGAGCGCTCGGAGCGGCCTCAGTCTCCTTTCAAAGACCAAAGCTAGCCCCTCGACTGCTCCCACTTCGCCCCAGCCGGCCTCTGACGCTGACCTTGCCGGGCACATCTCTAACCTCTCCCTCGGTGCCGGCGGCTCCGACACCGACAACCTGCGCGTGGTATACATCACTGAACAAGTGTCGCACCACCCACCTGTATCCGCCTACTACGCCACCTGTCCCGCTCGTTCCGTCGAGATGCGGGGGATCGATCAGATTTCAGCCAAAGTTTCAGGTACGACCCTGCGCGTTGCGCCAGGATCATACAACAAGGGCATTTACGTCAATATCAATGGTGGACCTGGAGAAGGCGAGGAATACCACATAACGCACCCCATCGCAAGCGTCAACGGGATCCTGAGAGGGTGCTTCTACATCACGGTTGCGGACTCGACGATTATCACATGTACCGGCGGGAAGGGGAAAGAGAATTACCGGGCGGTGATAGAATACAAGGAAGAGGTATGTGATCGCCCAATGGGGGCGCACGTTTCTAATTCAGTCGCGGTCGCGCATGCAGTCCTGGCTTGGGAGAGCCCATTTCCTCGTCGAAGGTGTCATCCACACGTACGACGAAGACGCAACGGAACATGAGGAGTGGACAAAAGTCAAGCACGTTCCGCTGTCTCGCGTGGTCGCTTCCTTTGATGGGTGTTGGCGAAACCGCATTCGGTGGCGACGTAATCCGTCTGGTTCTAGCGTTTCTGTGTCATCGGCCGCCGACTTCCACACGTTGATCGACCTTGAGAAATTACTGGTCGTACCCAAGGTTGTACGCCCACTCGAGAAGCAGTTGCCCAGGGAGAGTCGCAAGCTATGGGAGAATGTTACTAATAAACTCATCAGTAAAGAGTACGGAGACGCGACGAAACACAAACTTGCGCTCGAGCAGTGGCAACGTGATGAGGCCAGCGAACGGAAACGCAAAGGCGAGGAGTAAGTAGACGAATACCAAGATACCGGACCTCGGGCCTGACGCGCTATTACTTTCAGGTTTATACCCGCGTACTTTGACAAGGACATCAGTTCTGGCATACCCATGCTCACAGACGAAGGTCGCAAAGCCGTGGAAGAGGAGCTCCTGGAATGCGCTTCGGACGTGATATAGTGACCTGGATTGGCAGCGCTGTTAACTTTTAATGACCTTTCTTTTTCTATCGCTTCGTGTCGCTTTTCTTGGACGTCGGCTGCCTTGTGCCCGCCTGGATGCTCGAAGCCTTGCTACTGGATCTAATGCCATCTCGCGATGATATCCCTACACTATCTACGATCACTAAATCGATACTTTTTCCTAGACAGACTAGGTCTGACCTTGATCGTGATTCACAATATCCACTATCCCCAGTCAAGATCATGTAAACGTCATGTGGAGTTCCATGGCAACGAAGGAAAGGAGAGCACGAAGTCATTCGTCTGTGGATGGCGTTATTGCTTCAAGTCCAGAGAAAGTCCTATACTCATATGGGGATACGAACTGCGGTTCCCCTGACAGTCAGACCAAAACCCGTTAGATGTCTGCGCAGACGCTCCCATGACCTTATCTCCCTGACATGGATATCGAAATTGAACGTCGCGAATGTCGTGATCAGATCCCGCAGCCATGACTCAAACGCGTCGCGAAACGGATCTATTTATCCATCCGTAATTGTCTTTTTACACTCATCCTCTTGTGGCATTATGAGCCAGTCACGAGGACGGACAGATCGAGACTCTGAATCCATTGAGTATCGCGGACAAACGCTCGCCGGATCATACACATGGCTCTCCGTCGCTCCTTGACTGCACTTCGGCCGCGGGAAGGCGATCCGTCGGGCGAGAGACGCGTGGGCCAGTCCGCTTTTCGTTGTCAATTTGAAATAACGAAACCCAAGAGTTTCGCCTGGTCGAAGACGTTTTCGCAGAGTCAGATCGACAGTCGTGGGGCAGCCCCAACCTTGCCAGCAGCAATCGTTGCGCCCTGGTGCTTGCGCCGCGACCCCAGAACGCACATAAACGATCTAAAACGGCCGGCGGGGCATGATCGCACCAAACGACCGGATCGCGTTAGACATGGCAGTTGGGGTTTCTCCGTGGAGGTTGGGGGATCATCTGTCACAGACAAACGTACAATGCATAGGGATGAAGAGAGCCGTCATTCTTAAGGAACGAACTTTTTATACATATCCGAAAAGGAACATCCAGGGGGTGAGGGACGCATCAAATGAAATCAAAGATCCTCGGCGGTTCGGGTCAGGAGTCAAAAAAAATAATGGCTCAACTGAGGGTCGAACTCAGGACCTTCTGTGTGTAAGACAGAAATCATAACCACTAGACCATTGAACCATGCAGTAATCGGGTCCCTGGTACAGCCATATCGTAAACACACTGCTAGGCTGTGACTAGTATGCTGTAAAAGGGCGCGGAAATGGCAGGGCGTGGAGCTGGTTCCCCCACAATCTCCTCAGTGCGATACGCATGCAAACCCGCTAGCCGACGCTGCGTAAGACGATAAGATATCATCAGTTGATAGACTGTAGAGTAACATCAGTGATCGCTGGCGTGTAGCCGTGCACAGGACGTCTCGGACATATGGGTCGTCATGTGCACGTGGGGAACGGACTCGCAAATGGTTATTGTTGTAAAGCGACGGCTGCCTGTTTCCGTCAGCTCTCTCCCAAGCCTCCACTTAGGCCAGCTTGCCCGTTGCCCAGACGGTCGCTCTTGCAGCCTCTCCCCACCGTTTCCTACGTCTCTGAGCTCACGGTCCCGAAGAACGGGCTGCCGCCGTCTGTCGTCGCACAACCACTGTAAATTGTCGTTTTACTTCCTTTTTTCCTCCTTCTCTGCAGGGGCGCTGACGGGATGCATTCTCAGAAGACGACATGACGTTACAGCATGCCTCGCTTGCGCTGGTCTACGCATGTCTTCACCTTGCCACATTGATCGCAGCCACAGAGCCTGCTCCCCTACATGAGGCCCGCCAAGGACCCGTATCCATCATACCTGTGTCCACGGGCCCAGGTCCAGTGTCAATACGAACATCCTCGACGACGACCATGTCTCCGACAAGCAGTAAGCCGTCCTCGTCTTCACCTTCAACTATCTCACCGTCGCCCTTCTCCGTGTCGTCAAACGCCCCCTCATCGTCGTCCGGAATACTAGCGTTACCCTCATCCTCATCTAGAACTTCGACCGCGCCCCAGCCTTCCTCTTCCGCCACAAATTTCGATTTCACCGTCCAGAACATGACAACGTGCGAGTCGACCTTAATTTCGTGGAATTACAGCGGAAAGGAGGCCGAATTACTACTCTCGATTACCAACATCGGCGTGCCTCATAGCGACAACTTGCTTCTCAATGCCACGATTCAGCAACAGCTGGTGGATACCACCACATCAGCCTCATCTTTCCTCTGGTCCACTGTCAACGCCACGGAGGGTTGGTACGAGATACAAGGTCGTATACTCTCCAACCCGGCCGTCAACAGTACCTCGGCGCCATTTTTTATTTCGAACGGAACGGATGTCTCCTGTCTGACAGCCATAGGAGCGTCTAACGCCATTGCTACGTCAAAATCAAATGTAGGGAGTATTGTGGGCGGTGTCGTTGGTGGAGTCGTAGGAGTCACCCTGATTATCATCGCAACGATACTCTTGTGGTCACGGAGACGGAGGAGGACCTTTATTGGGCAAGGTGGACGCAAGGACGGGGCGTGGGGGTCACTCAAATCCACCAGCTCGAGCGTTCACCCAGGCGCACAACTCACCAATAACCATTCCCATGCCCATTCAGAGTCGACGGGAGCCATCCTGCATGATGTTGCTGTTGGGAAAGCATCTACGACAACCACGCCTGGTGGTTCCGACGAAGATGTCATCGTCGTCAGCGCGGAAAAGCTCGTCTTGCCTGCCTCTTCTAGTGCAATGAGTCCCTTTGACGCTCTGAGCACGCCCATTCCTTACGACCGTCGCGCCTCGGTGTACTCGGTGCAACCCCCCACCGCCGTTGCTACCGACCCCTTCCGAGGCCGAGTTCCTTCTATACGCACATCCGCTCAGAGCCTTGAGCAACAAGCACAGCGGATCCGGTCTTCGATGGAGACTTCCATGCGACGCCGCAGTGAACGGCTCTCGATGCCCACGTTGCCCTCCACAAGCCTTTCCCGCCCTTCCATTGCTCAGTCGCCCGCACATGCACAACCCAGTGAAGAGTACCCTCTCACGCCGGTAACGCCCACGCCCGTCAACCGTTCTATTTCAGCCGGCGCGGTTTCCATAACGGCACGGCGCACATCGAGAAAACCCGTCCCACACTACGATTCCTCGCTCCTCGAGGACAAGAACGCAGACTCAGTATCTACCTTCACGGCGGGTGCCGATTCTTCACATTCGCACGGAACGGGATTGGGAACGGCCGCAAACGGGACGCCATCGGACTTGACGCACAAGAGGAGCTTTGGGGACGGACGCCCCGTGCACTATCTGATCCCGGACATGCCTCTACCGCAGCAAGACTGAGGCGTGGGCTGTGCTTCTCGTCTTGGTCTGGGTTTGGGCTTGGTTTTCTTTTTCTCTCTATTCTATTGTTTTCTTCTCGTCGACTTTCCTCATTTTCGTATTCGATGCTGTTTGATACGCATTTTCCCAATTGGGATGGCGCGTAGGATTGGGTCGTCGTGCGCTATCTGCAGTTCACAGCCTATCATGACGTGCTCGTAGATCCGGAAGTTGAGGAGAAGCGTGTTCCGTCGCTCGGAACAGTGTAGCGCTCCGGTCTATACACACAACACGCTGATACACGCCCAAATCGCGCGTTGATGCCACTGATCCCTGGACGTGGACGCGGACGTATGCTTATATGTCTCGATGTAGCTTATCGACCTCCCTTGTTTCCCGTTCTTTCGGTGTTTTTTTCTTTTTCGTCACGTCTAGGTAGAGTACGTGTCGTGTTTGTTTTTGTGGACCTATGGGCTTTTTTTCACCTTGAGCAAGTCGGTCGGTCTCGTCCGCTAATGGGCGTATGCATAATATATGTACCTTACAGTTTCTGACGCCACCATGGTGCCTCTGAGCAGCCGCTGCCGCCCGCGATTAGGCCGTCCCACGACTCTACCCAACTCGCTATGTTTGTTATCGTCCCACTCTTTTCAAATTCCAAGCGTCCTCCTCGTTTTCTTGGCTCGCAGCACGATAGGGACGTTGCGGAACCCCACAGGAAACCGCCGGGTGGGTTGAACGTGCTTCAAACGGGGCTACGCGACGCACGGGCGACGTCCGACTCGCTCGTCCAACTCTCCACAAATATGGTGCGGGACACGTCCTTGGTGTGCTTCACAGCCTCGATCGTCTGTTTTCGTCCGAGTGCTGCGCTCCGCGATGGTGATGCTCCCGAACGCGTAGTCGCTCAAGGTTGGATTCGATAGCATGACACGTCGAGGAGATGTCCGGTTCGCATGAAAAAAAAAAAAGGCACCAAATCCCACCGACTGTCCAATCGCACGCAGAGGCGACACGACTCGGACGAGGCACGCCTCGGAGATGGCCGCCCGACGCCCCCTGCAAGTCTCTCGTACCAGACCGCGCCGGCGTCGATCTTGGCTTGGAGGTCGACCCGAGCGAGACGTCGGTTCCACCCGTTCGTTCCTCGCCGCATCTTGCCGCGCGACAGCCTCGAGGAGATCGGCGCGCCATTGGACCGACATGCCACGTTTTTGCGCCTAAACTTGAACGGTTCCAGAACGGAAACAGGCGCACGCGCCGCGTTAACACCTCGTTCTCTTCCTTCCAGTCTGGAATTCGTGCGCAACGTCGTATCACCCGGCAGAGTCAACTCGTCGGAGAATCCGTTTTTGCAGGCCATGATTCTATTGGGTACTTCGGGCCTAGTACGGACGTCGTCGTGCGACGCAGCGCACAGTCCGCCAGACCCTTGATGCAGCGTCTTACAACCACCGATCCTTGCCGAAGCGACGCGTTGTGGCGTTGTGGCTGTCATGGCAAAGTCGCAGATCTCCACTTCTCTACGCACCGTCGGTGTCTTCGACGTTGCGTCTTCCAAATGACTCATTCGCCTAGGAGCATCGTCACACGACCTAGTTGAAACTGTGGCAACCAATTCAACGTCGCCAAAAAGGCGTTTGGGAACTGCACCTTCTGATGGACGGAAATGTCCGTTGGTCTCATCGGTCTCTCGCTCAGACCGATTCCCTGACAGACGAGACGATCCGAGCTTCGTTCCTTTCGCACTTTTTTTTTTTTTGGGAATCGACAGGATCTGGGAATATCTATATCGTAACGTACACGGGAGTGTGAGTGATGGTAACACGTTGTGGCGCTGATCCTGATCCTACGGTGGGTGGTAGTCAAGAGTTGGGGCCCGAGAGAAGCAGCCACGGCTGAACGCGATAAGGGCGAGTCGAGGATCGAGATTCGGACGCGACGATCGCCGGTAAGTCGCGGTTCTCACGACCACCCATCGGGATTTCGCCGGCGCAAGGGCAAGGGTATCCATGGGGGACGCGGTTTGGAATCGGCGGTACGACGCTTGTTTGTATGTGGGTTGGTGAGGCCGACCTTGCGTATCTTGGCAAGCCTTGGGGAAGAGGTGGGCATGAGAAGGACTGCTCGGGCGTTATAGATAAGCGGCTTCGTCACCTCCATAGACCAACCCAAGCAACTAGGGCCGCGATAGCGGATGAAGCCACTGACATGGCGGCGAATGCATAAGGCATGTTCTCCATGTGGCTTTGTAACTTTACCAATTTGATATAGCACGAGCTGATTAGCCCGAAACAGAAGAAGTAGGTGGCAAATGTGTTTACATACGTTCATTCCAAACAGTCCAGCAACGAGAGCTCCCGATCCAAGGCCCATGGTTCCAATAGAGACCTGATGCAATCTACCTAAACTGAAATTGTTTTAATGGAGAAAGGGACGGACTTTGAGGTCCAAAGCCAACAAGGCATTACGATTTGAGTCCAAAATGAGTTCAACGATTTCCTGGGTGGATTGGACGTTTGCCTTTGGGCGATGAGTCAATGTCCGATTCGGCTGTGCGGGACCAGCATACCTCGATATTTTCGGCCTCGTTGACTATTTCCTCGACCTGCTTGGAGAAGAATTCGAGTAATACCTCTAGTTCGTCATGCTCGTGCATGTCACGGGGTGTGCCATTCTTCTTATCCGTAAGATACATGGCATTCAAGTCCTCATCTGTACGTAACATGAGTAACTTGGCACGAGTCATGATCGGGACCAACCCTGTTCGAGAACTTCTTCGAGGGCTTCCTGGACCTATTTACGCGAATGAAGGGGAGATAGGAGATATGGAGATGAGTCGTACCAGCGTCGCACGATTCTTGAAGGCGGCGAGGCGTCTCGAGTAGTGAAGGAGCCGCTTGAACTTGTCGTGGTTGATGTCGTCCTCGAGCTCGGCCAAGAGACCGCCGACGAGGTTGCGGATGAAGACCATTTCAGCCTCGAGTGCGCTGAGCACGGAGAGAAGGATGGACTCTATCGCTCTAAAGGACGTGACATCAGATCGGACGGTTAGGCTATGAACGAACCTGAATTCGTAAGGAGGACCGCTGCCACGGGCCTTGAGATTGTGCTGTGAAGAAGTGAGGCTGCTAAAGGGGAAAAAGGGCCGCACTGGAGCCCTACCTCGAGGTGATATAGAAAGACAGAGTGGAGCCTGGAGTCATTTGATCCGTATGTATCGAAGAGGACGACGGTATCGGCCTTGACGAGTGCCCTGATATGTAGCATGTTGATCTGGAGGAGATGAGCGGGGACATGAGATGAAGGGCGGGGAAGGCTGACGAGGATGGCCTCTTTACGGATGAGGATAGTGGGGACCAAGTTTGGGACGCGGGAATCAATCTTGCGGAGGTCACGGGGCTGGAGGAGGACGCCAGGGTGGTGATGGATGACGTGGAACTGAATGGACTTACGTTGAGACGGTGGTCGTTGCATAAGTCAGATCTCTTGAACTGGCCGGATATGCTCTTGACCGCGCCTGATTACGTCGTGAGCTCGGGAGTGGCGGATGAGAAACGGGCGACCTTGTTGGTCTATGATGGTGCCTAGACGCCACGCACGTTGGTGGGCGGACGCGGAGGAGGTGGGTCACGCACAGCGGAGCATCAGGTCGGCGGGGAGCCTGCTCTTGAGCACGCTGTCGAGGATGGCCGCCTTGGCGTCCTGCTCGGAGACCCGGGGCCTGGGGTTAGGGTTTGGTCTGAGGAAGGCATTCCATGCGATCCGACGTGCAAAGAGACGGGACATGGAAAGGACGAAAAAATATTATTATTTCAAATTTGAAATAATGAAACACTGGGGGTTACCCCGCACCGTGGGAATCCGATCTCGGCTACATCATGCTCCTCGTCTGCTTTATCTTGCCATGCCTCGCCCGGGTCCTCCACCCGTCCTCCCATGTCTGACACCCGCAGACTCCTCGAGGCCGCCATGGCCCTCTCCCAGCTCCTCGCCCTCCACGCCGTCCCCCACGCCTTCCACGGCTCCATCCTCACCGCCGTCATGTCCGACAGCCCCCGCTGCGACGTCCGTCTCCCCTCTCTTCCCCGACGCCGCTCACCGCCCCACAGGAGATCTTTTGCATCGTCGAGGGGGGCTCCACACACCCCTTTCGCCGCGTCCGTCAAGCGGTCGCGAACAGCGAGTACTTTACGACCACACACTCCCCGTGGAGCAACCGGTGCGCCCTCTTGGACGCGCGTCTCCCACCTCGTGACCCCCTCCACAGCTTGCATGCCACCTACCGTCGTCTGATACCCCCCATCGAGGTGCGTCTGTCCTTGTGTGATCCTTCCCGCGCTCATCTGTCCCAGATTGAGATCCTGCCCGCAGGCGAACACGGTCCCCGAAGGCTCGACGCCTCCACGACCATGAGGATCAAGGGAATACCCTTTTTGACCCTCTCAGAGTTTGTCAGAGACAAACTCAAAGCCTGGGCAATGCAAGTTGCATCCCCTTTCACTCGCGCTCGACTGACCCCTCCGCAGACGCGGCTCGGATCGCGATGCAAACGACATCGTTTATACCCTCTGTCGATACTGGAACCGTCTCGACATCAACCGTGTACCCGAACACGACATGAACCAGTTCGTCACCTCTTATCGAGCGGCAGCCCTCTCCTGGGCAGCCCTCAAACGAAAATATGGCATGTGACGAGCCCATCCTCACTCCTCGTACGCGAGGGCTCCCAGTGTGACTCGGTCACACTGGCTGGTCGTTCCTATCTGATTTGATACCCATTCGAGGACACGACCGATGGGGCTTTGCGCCATTCATAGCAAAATCCTGTACTCTTTATTACACATCTCTCCTCATTGGTTCGTCGTCGTCTATAACACTATTTTATAATTACCATCTGGGAACC
This sequence comes from Afroboletus lepidellus, assembly GCA_038094355.1. Classification (NCBI taxonomy): domain Eukaryota; kingdom Fungi; phylum Basidiomycota; class Agaricomycetes; order Boletales; family Boletaceae; genus Afroboletus; species Afroboletus lepidellus. Next base: position 1,180 of record JBBPUA010000649.1, on the reverse strand, counting down.
CGGCGTTGCGAAAGATCCCGACGGCTCGGATCCATCATTAGTCTCAGGGGTACGAATGGGTGCAAGTTAACGTTTCGACACGCCGCAATTGAGTTTGCGCTCTCGCGTCTGGAACGCGCAGCCCATTTGCCATTTTCTATCCCTAGCCCGCACGTGTGCCTTGGCCCGCCACATCCATCCCACGTATGGCAGTCGGGTGCGAGCACAACGGAAGTAGTCGCTGCCAGACGGGTGGACCCTGCCAGGGAAGGCGTGCAGGAGAGTGGTTGTGCCTCGATCGCCCCCATTGCCCGTCCATCGACGCCCATCCAAGGAGGCCCTGCGTTGGAGCTGGTTGCCAGGGATGCCAAGGGTCCTAGCCACAGCAAGCGCCGCACGATCGTCGATGACGCCGGGTGTGCACGCCCCCCATTGGTCCTCGAACGGAAGGCCGATTACGCGACCCGCCACGCGCGTGACTTGGCATGCAGTCGGAGGAACAAGGATGGCGAGGAGCGACCATTGGGTGATTTCGGCGATCGAGCGACGCGATCGGGCAAGGAGCAGGTCGTGTGTTGGGCCCATGATGTGCCGTTGGGCGCCTCGGTGTGCTCCGATGTAGCATCTGAGACCCTACAATCCTCGATCTGCTGGTGGTGGAATACGTAGCTGTACGTCACGCGCATGACGATGTTTTCGACGCCGCGGTGGTTGGGTAACGACACGGACTTGGCTTGCCGTAGCGTCGGACGGGACGGCCGAGTTGGCTTGCGAGTGCAGGGATCGAGATGCGAGTCACTTGACCCACCATGCCCGTCGGACGGAACAACTCATGGCTGCATGACTCGGACGACGAGAGACGCGGCGAACCTACTACGCCGCGGTGGAAACTGCCAATAAAAGTCAAGTGTGGTCACGGTACGACTCGGACGACGAGGCCCATCAGAAGACTTGCCTAAAGAGACGCGGCGAACTTGAACCCTTGCTGCCGTCCCGAGATCCGAGCATCTTAGACAAGTCGGCCCTGCAGCTCACGGAGATGACTGTGCACGACGCTTCGTACAAAATGGTCATGCGTGCAGCACTCGTGGTCGATGTGGTTTCCTGAAAGAAACGTTGTAACTCGATCGGGGGACCCACTCCCAAGTCCGTCGCGGTCGCAGAACGGCTCGTGTATGGTCGTCTTTTGCAAGGCCGTCAT